>LFIW01001849.1:0-88816 GCA_001625285.1 Colletotrichum incanum
GGGGGGGGGGGGGGGGGGGGGGGGTCGGAACCTTCCCCTCGCCAGCCTTGTTTCAACGACGCCCTATCATAGAAAAGGAACTACGAGGTTACCCAGGCATTGGAGACGAACAGACTTAAAGTAGACATAACAACCTGTGCCGCCTGAATCGAAGCTGCGGCGGGTCCAGGGTGGGAAAAAAGCTCACTGTATGCTCGATCACGACGTCAAAGGCAACCGTCTCGGGATCAGGTTCATATCATGACCAAGCTGGCATAGGCAGCTGCGGGAAGGTGGGTTTGTTTATTTCGTTGGTCGACCGTTTCGCCAGAGAAAACTAGTGATTGACCTGGACGCGTGTCAGCTCGTTCGTAGACGTCTTCGAGGCAAAGGAGCCAGGACCTGCCAGTACCCGTAATGGAGATGGATGGTTGAGGGGATTGGTGAAGAAAGTCGTCAAGGGCCGGTCAGCTAGGATGCAACGTGGGAAAAACCTAGTGCGGGCTGTGCAGGGAACTGTGCATGGGCTCGGCGGACCACTCGCATCTCTGGAATCTTTGGGCGGAGATCAGACGGTGCGGCTGATGGAACAGAGATCGACCGCCCTTCAACCCAGTCTAGTTGGGCTCTCGGGCTCCGTGGGTCCATCTGGGTGTATTCTGGAAGAACAACACAAGCACTGGTTTGAGTCGTGTCGAATCGCCCCAGGATCGGAGTGGGCGAACGGTCACGGCCCATAATATATCGCTCTAGGCGGGCCGTGTTAGTCTTCATAACTTTGTTCTGGAATTCAGGCCTTCCAACCATGTTTCGCAGCGGAAAGGGGCTTCGGATGGAGGTGGGTGCGTCGCTCATATTTTGTACACTAATGACAGACATGTCGTTCTTTGTGGAAGGCGGGTTGCAATGACATGCGTGCATGGCGGCGGCTTCTATCGTGAGTGACTGACTGGCCGAATACCTGATTTGGTGATGGCACGCAAGAGATTCAGCTCCAGGCTAGAATGATGTTGCCGTTGCAGCGGTTGGAGACGGGGTCATTCACCTAAACGGCATTGGATCCATCGCCGCATGCATACATATCGACCTTTGGTCGGTCAACGTTTTCCTTGGTACCGACGTCGCGACTCGAGCCCAATGCGGTTCGCTCGTCAAAGTATGCATGCATACGTACATGTATCCGCACACGAATAGTGCGGCAAGTACTGATGGTGTGCAGCCATGACAGACACACCGGGGATTTGGCGCAGCATGCTCTGACATCTGTCCTCTCCCCTGACGTCGAAGTCGTTACTGCACTATGAAAATCACAGACACAACGCCCCGCAGATACATGACAGCATGCCTTCCTTACGCACGTAAGAGGATCCCGGGACGACACAATCGCCAAAATTTGGACCAATGTCCATGTTGTCGCGAGTGTTCCGAGTAGCACCGTTGTTTGTCGACTGGCAGGCTGCGCCGCATCGACACTAGGATTGTCAGCGAGTATGAAGAGTTGATGCATCTGCAATGACCCCCTGGAACCATAGGATGCAAACAAGACGCGACGAAAACGAAAAGTGCTTGTCGAGCACAATATCTGAACGTATGTAGTAGATAAGATGCGGCATACCGGTTACTGGACGGTGCAGCCAGCAGATCCGGGGCCCCTATTTGACAACGAATGCAGCAGGGGTCCAGATGCACATCCAGACGAGCAAATCGCATCCATTTGCTGGCCAGCTGCCCGGATAACGGACTATTGCCGATTACAGTGCAAATATCGATGATGCTGACCACCCCTCTATATTACAGATCCCCGATTGCTTCTTGATGTGGGGACATGTTCAGGCCAAATCCCAAATTCCAGTCCAGCCCACTAGTCTGAGGTCTCATCCCAATCCCAAGCAAATTGCGGGCCGAAATTCGCAGAGTGCACGGAAGTTGTCGAACAGGGGGCGCCTAGCTTGGAGGCGGGAATCTGAGCCTCGCAAACTACAGAATTCACCTTATCTCCGCGATTGTTGAAGCGAACGAGACGGGTGACCGTTTAAGTTGACATGGGATGCGTAGCCTCAGCTTCGCTATGGTCTGCCTTCACCACCAATTAGGTCCCGAGGATGAGAGTTGAGGCCAGCCCCTGCAGCACTTGCCTTGCCGTCAGTTATGCTCCCCCCTCAATTACTATGTACACATCCATTCCCGACTCGGCTCGCGATTGGATCGTGATCGGGGTGACAGGTGAGGCAGGTGTGTGGAGGAAGTTGGCTCGAGTGACAACCTCGCCGCCGGCCAGAATGACACGCCATCGACGGCCACACCCAGAATTGATGCCGCGAACAGAAGCCGATGTGTAGTCATTTCGACAAACTTGTCGTCATCCAGTGACGTCCAGGGTATAGATGGGATGGTGAACTTAGTCGGAAACCCGTAGTTCGTAGTCGCGGGCGCAGATTACGAGATGTGCAATCGTCAGTTGTTGCTGAACGTTGTCATGCAATCTGCCATCTTGGTCCCCATCGCCTGTTATCCGATAGCCTGCCAGATGGGTGTTTGGGAATGAAATGGAGAGGATGACGAGGGCGAAGGAGCAACGGGTAGTCACAGCGAGCGTGCCCATCTGCCGACACGTACCGAACGGCGATATGCATATCTTGCCCGCTTGCCGGGACCTTGGGAAATGACAATGGGATGGGTAGACGAGGATAGCGTAGCATGATCTGAAGAGTTGGGACTTGAGAGTGACCGGTGAAAGTAAAGCTAGGCACTTGGAGCTTGGTTCGAGACATTCATATCTCTGGCCTGATCCGATCCGCGTCCATCATGACACAGACGAGGCTCCATTTCGCTGGAAAGCGGTGGAGAGCGGTACCTTGCCTGTGGGATCGCTGTTCCATCCGGAGAAGAGGACACGGAAGATTTCTAATCTAACGAGAGGAGGCGACAGGGAGGTGAAGCCACGGTTCTGGAGGTGAGGGTGGGGGTGGAAGGATCCGTCCGTGGTCCCCCTGATGCTGATGATATTGTTGGTGTTGTTGCTGAGGAATTTGTGGTGAAGGAGTGGAGATTGTGCCTACGTATATACACCGCACTACATACGCACAAGGTGAAGGTGAAGGTGAAGGTGAAGGTGAGAGAGGCAAGCAGAAGACGCCCGCCTAGAGTACGTACCTCACCCTGGTATGCATTTACACAGGATGCTATGCATCCAGACGGCAGCGATCTTCGGATTGCTTCAACCCCGCATTGACCAGAAGGCGGCCCTCTTCCAGGCCCTGCTAGGATGCCCCCATGTTGTTTGAATCTGCGTTTCCCCTTTGGGACATTCTTGCGAAACGTCCCTTGACCTCCTCTTTCTCCTCATCCCATCCACGTCCAATTCCTCACACTTTGCACCTCACCTCGTTCCTCGCTCCTTACACCTGGCTTCAAAATTTCCCTCACGAACATGGTGACGACTTTTTCTCAGACAAAAAACACGCAACTCGTACCCTTTCCGGGCTCTCCCAGCTCCATCGCCCCCTTCCTATTTCTCCTTTACTGTCTCTTGTCTGGTCTGTGGTCACTGGTTCGCCCACTGGGCACCCATATCTCACCCTGCACACAACCTCGAGGTACCCAGGGTACAAGGGGTCCTCGTTCCAAGGCGGATCAAGTGAATTGAAACATGTTCTATTCCCCACCCGGGTTGCTCTGTCAAGGGTCCCAAAACTCTCCAACCCCTACCAGCTTTTCCTCTGCTGCTGATAATAGTACTGTCGCTGCTTGACACACAGTAGTGTCTCTACGAAGTTGGTAGTGCGTGCGAGGTACTCGCGCAACCATTCCTCTCTCAGCTGATCTTTTGCTGCCATTCTCTACTGGAGCTGTTACGGATGGTAGTTGCTGTCGTGGCTGGCCTGTCTCAAAAGTCCTTTCCAAACCAGTCCCGTCCAGCTTTGGCGCGTGACTTGTTAGCCTTGAAAAGTCTCTTCTCTTCCATCTGCTCATCTAGTGTGTCCTTTCCCGTCACCCGTCCGCCTCTTCTTCCCTGGCTTTCTGTTTATTCATCCGCGCCTTTTTCTTTTCTTCTTGTTGTTCCTGTCCTTTGGTCGGCTGGGGCTGGCCCTGTCTCTCCCTACCATTCCCTTGCCCCGTTGTCCATCATACCTTGGTTGCCCGGTCCGAGTCGGGTCAACACTAGGGCTCCATTCTCGTTCTGCTTCCCCCATATTCAAGACCAAGTACTGTACATCTTGACATATACGCCCCATACATGCGCATACATACACACACGTACATACCGGCGGCATCAACCAAATCCTTTTGCATCTTACCTTGCTTCCCTCTTGCAGACGGCTCCTGCGAGTTAATGTCGATGACCCCCCGTTGACTCCATCACATCCCCGTCCCGGCACTTGACCCGTCCACTCTCCTCCACCGGGGCCTCCTTCTGTTCGTTCCGTCCTCTCCCTCGTTGTCGGCGTACCTCTAGTTGCTCCCGTCCCGCAGTCGCCACACGGCTAGCTAGCTGCTGCTGGCCACTTGGGTCATCTAGTTGTACCCGCTCGTGACATTGTCCGCAAACAGATTAGCCCCGCCTGTCAACTGGCGGATCATGACTTCGGACCATCCTAGCTCTCTTCAACAGCACAACACCTTCGATTTTGATGGAACCGTTGATAAGACCCTTACTCCCCCCCTCTGTGCCAGCCACGAGGTCTCTTCACCTAACTCTACCTTTCCCCAACACCTCTCCTCAACCCTGACTCTCTCCTGCTCCTCCATGTGGAAGTGCCATTTATCGGCGAATGGCTACCGCATCATCCCTCCGTGCAGCGCCTCAAAAATGGTCTCTGAATGACCTCAGTTCCGAGCTGCTAGCTCTCATCTTTGAGCAGGTATGTTCTCTCCCTTTTCCTGGGCCGGGTTAAGCATTACTCTCCCTACCCATCGCTTTCGCTAGGCGTCTTCTTACACTCCAGTCCTAGCTCCGGGAAATAGACGAGCGCGCCCTCGCTGCCGCGCGATGCTTGTCGAGGCGCTTGGAGGCCATCGCGACGCCTGTCACCTACCGTACTCTATGCCTCAATGAGCGCATTGTTGCCCTAGACGCCGACTCGCGGTATCCCAATCTTCTGCGCAATGTCTCCACCTACACCAACCACGTCATTGCACGAAGCGATCTTGACCCTGACGGCATTCGAAGGGTGCTGGATAAGGTTCAGCGACTGAAAACTGTGCGGTGCGTCACGCTTCACTCCGCAGTTCCGACTGCAAGTTGCTGAACAATCTTTGCAGGTGGCGTTACGTCGACGCCGAATTTAGATCAGGACGCCTCTGGCTTCCGTCAGACGTGCTCAACCCCCAGCAGACACGGTTCAATGGCACCAAGCTGTTTGTCGAGGATCTGCCGCTCCGAGAATTCGAGGGACAGCTGCGAGACACCTACATCCGAGCCATTCCCACAGACCTTCTAGTTTCCCTCAAGCTTGCTAGTCCAGCTCCGCCGCTTACAACACGATTGAACTCTCTCAAGCAGCTTCTCCTGCTCTCTCGCCGTCTCGAGACATTCCACTACGAAGATCGAGGACAAGGAACGAATTTCAAGTTCACAGAGGGGGAGCGCATGCCGCCTTTGAAGGACCTAGTCCTCAAGTCCTATGACTGGAACCACTCCAAAGAGGATACCCGAGCATATTGGGACTTTACCCAACTCGAGTCGCTCGATTTGATTTCGGTGCCCGTGTTTAACTTCCTGTCAGCAGTTGACTTCCCTCACCTTGCAGGGCTACGACGATTACACTGCGAGGACTTCAGCGCTCATCTCGTTGATAAGCGACAAGAAGCAACGGGCGGCCTTTATTTGCTGGTGGCGAATCACATCCGGGCTCTGCAGATACTGAGCGTGACCTGTCACATCCAGCTCTTCCCTCTGGATGGTATTCTCAGACATGGAGCCTCCCTGCAGGTGCTCAGGTTCCGTGACCATGTGGGATTTGGAGAAGAGGACCGACGGTGCCCGACGCTATGGGCCGAGGATATCGCGACTTTGGCGCAAGGGTTGCCGTACGTGCATACGCTTGAAGTCGACATGGACGTGGCTTTATGCGACCCGCCAGAGTTTCTGCGCGCTATATGCAGATTCCGCAGCCTGCAAACAATTACGCTCCATGTTCAAACCGTTCTTCACCCCCTCGAAGTCGTCCACCCGGGGATGGATCGCGACTACGACGCGGCCCTGCGCACTTTCCAGTCCCTCTTACGAGAGAAGCAACTTGCCAGGCCCGATGTTCCTTGGAAGCAGATCACCATCAATGTGGGCGGTTGGCGAAAGGTTATGGTCCGACGATTCAGCGCCGCCTGGCGTCGTCAGAACGAAAACGGCGTCTACGCTGAACGATGTTTCGTGCTGGAAAGGAACGAGTACGGGCAGATGGCCTACCGGGAGGAGATGAGCGTCGAGGGGCGTTCATCAACACCAACACCCGATCCGCCGACGCCGAACATGGAGACCGATTACGAGTAATAGAAAGACAAAATCCAGGGGCAATCCTGCGTTTGTTCCGCACGGAGCGATCAACAGGAAGAATGCATTAATGCCAGGGAAGAGCAAGACAGAACGCAAAATTCTACAGAACCACTAGCATATAGATGGAGAGACTGACGACGTCAGCACTCTAATCTTAATGATACCAACGATGTTCATGATCACCCACTATTTTGTATTGTTGCCGGCTCCCGTGAATGTGAGGGTGACAGGAAAACTTGCAAATAATTCCCAATCTAGTATAGCTTCGTAGTGTCATGTTGGAGAGTTCAGTTTTCCTGCGAGCCCGATCAGACTTGACACTATCGGCCGAACCATCACGCAACTGAGTTCACCGCCAGCGACGTGTCAAGACCCCGAATAGGAATGGCCCAACCCCCAGAACGGCATCGTTCGCGACTGGGCCACGAAGCACTGAGCAGGAGGTAGGCGGCCAGGCATGTGGTGCAGCCAACAGCACACAGCCGTCACACGAAATATGTAGTGTTCGGCGAATGCAGGCAAGATGGAAGTGTAAATCGACGACAAGTTCGGATCGGTCGGCAAAGCCGGCGAGCGTGATGCAAGGGAAATGAACAGAATGAAGACCTCGGGACGACCAGAACTCTATATGTTGTAGTGACAAGCAGAAATAAGACCCTCTTGTCGGGTATATGTGGCTTGAGCTGCCACCACCAGCTCGGCAGGAATACGCCACGGTCCTAGTGAACTCTGAGCACATCCTAACCACTGAGTGTCGTCACAAACCTTAGTGTAAGTGGTGGGACATATCCTTTTGCAACCTGGAAAGGATTTTATACTTGCCCCTGACACCATAGTAGTAAGGTCTGGCGGAGGATAACCACCGGGGACCAGGCATCGTTGTGCTTCGCTCCAGGCTTGAACTCATTTTGACAGATCAACGGAACCGATACCGAGATCCGGGGAGACCTTGCTTCTTTTTGCGTTTTGTTGGTGGGTGCGCCATACTTGGGACGGTTTATCTGAGTGAGGTCCAAAGCAGCACATCTTGCGGATGTGGTGAGGCTTATCAGCCAAGGACTTATAACATCTGGGGGCTCAGGAAATGCGATGCGATGGATTGTTGTGTACGCAGGCTTCTGCTACCTCTGTGCCGGCTTGCCATAGGTGGTGCCTGGGTGGAACTGACATTCACTTGTCCCGGGGAAAACCGGGAACCACCGGCATTCCGCGCGTCCCTTTCGGCCGCCTCGGCGCCGCCCCGCTCCGGTTACCCACAATTCTCGCATCGGCAGAAAGGTGAATAGTCGGTGAATTGACCGAGAAACCTTGGTCTTACCGAGCACAGACGTTGACTCACCGAGGTGAAGAATGATAGCATCGTGGCTTCACCTTACACCGTACACCGAGACATGCGGAAGAGAGGAGGGGTGGGCAGAAAAAAACAATAGTTACATTTTACAATTGCATATTAATCTGCTGGCATGGACGATCATGTCCATCTGTTTGGCTTGACCTCACGACGCTGTGATGGTTGTTGACGGCGTTGCAAAGTCTCGGGCGTTGGGGTAACAATACATCTAGATAAGATGATAGCAGCGGTAAGTGAACAAAAAACATCTTGTCCAATGATTCCTCCCACTGAAATTGAGGATCCAATAGAGTGGATGGCCTGCATCTGCATGTTTCGGCATCGTATCTTCCGACAATTCCTTCTGTTAGTACTTGCGCTCTCGTACGTTTGTCAGAGACAGGAGAACAATTCAGCACAAAGCTACATACCCGGAACCGAGCCACACGGAATGTATGCTAGATTTTTCCCCTCGAAAGCTTACAAATGGCTTTTTATGACTCGTTCTGTGGCCATTGCTGCTCCCGATGCTCAGGAACGAAAAGTTGAATTGATATTGGAGGCCAACTCCGAGTGGGCAATGAATGATACACCTCAGCCCATCCCGCTTATAAAAATCCGGAACAGCTCAAGCAGCTCTCTATCCTTCATCAAATAGGGAAAGAGAGGTTCACCAAAAGAACGTCACACTGGAGGAGGAAACGAAAGTACCATTCTCCGTCTTTTGGAGCATTGGCTGGCTGGTAGCCGGAGGCGTCATGACAGTAGCGCACAAAATGCGCAACGAACGGCGGCAAACAATTCCAAGAGCAATTACTCTTTGAATTTCCACGCCAGATCGTATGGTGGTCTGATCGAAGACCAGTGACGCCCTGTTCTGGAAGCATCCTGGGCTGGCCACTTTTGGCTTCCGAGGGATTCTGCCCGAGCCTCAAGAGTGGATGCCGCTGTCCGGTCCGCCCAAACTACGAATGAAGGTTGTGACAGATCCAACAGGACAATTCACCCCGCTGAGTCTACAGCCTTCGGAATCTCAGCAAACTCCCTCTGTATGCATCGATCGAATTTCGGTACCGCAAGCATCGGCGTTGTTGGGTGATCGTGTCGAGCGCCATGCCAAGTTGTGGCTCCACACCGTGTGAAGCTTCGAGATCCCGTGACAGATCAGTAGTCAAACACGGCTATTGCTTCCTCGAGTTATGCGTGGTGAGACATCGCGTGCTCTCTGGAAAGGGGCCAAGACAGATGGCTTCCTAGGCTGGCTGAACTCGGCGCTGTGTCTTACAACAAGCAGGGTTGTAAGAAGCAGAAGTAGATGCGCCACTCGGCTGTCCGCATAGGAAAAGGTGACACATGATTCCCGGGAATCTGGTCAACTAGCTTCCGCCAGGGACTTTGAAATATTTGGCAAGACATAGTTCAGCCGCGCCAAATTCGCCCACCCCCCTCCCTAGAAGACATTTGCAGCCGGATGGATCCGCGGACAGTCTCCCTTCGTATTTACGGTCGTGCGACTTGGTGGGACGCCTTACCGGCCATCTTCTCTGCGGTTTCCGTCAGCACGCGCAACCCTAACCCTGGGAAATACAAAGCAAACATCAACGAAGAAAGGTGTCTCCCAGCCACTGTCCCAATGAACTTTGAACTTTGAACCTGACAAACCAAGATACCATCGGTACCTCCCTGAGTCTTTGCCCCCACTGTCCATCATATGTACACGCCCCGTATTGTTGTTGTAGAAGGTAGATGTAGGCGGCAGGGCAAGACCGCAACAAGGTTGGCATGCCGGAAAGATGCTTTTGGCTAGTTGGTTGCGGCGACCTGGCCCGTCCCGTATCCTATTGCCTTCTCGGTCTGCGCCGCGCGAATAGGGAATGTATCCGGCCATGACAATTCGGTTTGTGTCTCTTCTTCCCGTATGACTCTAGCCAAGCCACATTCTCCGGCACGTTAGGGCCCGAAGGGTCGGGTTCTCTGACGAAAGGAAGAATTCGAATGACCCAGATGGCGGATGATTCTGGACGTTCCTGTTTGGAAGAACCTAGACATGTCTAGCCCAACATCGCATTGATTGTTTCCAGCTGACTTGAGACGGCCGGCCACACTGGCGGTCGACTACTTCTGCGTTGGAATGCCGGTGTCAGGAATCATCATCTTCTGTCGTGGGCTTGATGGGTTGGTATTGCAATAGCGTTGGTCTACCGGAATCTTGCTTTGTGAACTCGGTTGGTGTCGTCATGACTGTTGTTCTCCCTTGAACCGACCCTGCCCATGACGACGAAACAGCATTAGGTTAAAATGCGGCAGGGAAAATCCAATACTGCCTAGGAATGCCAAACAATAGCCGCAATTATGTCGAGATCGACAACGGCAACCGTCTCCTTGCAGGCGAGAGGGAGCCATTCAAGGGAGGACACCAGTTGACGGATCGAGTAACGAAAGGGGATGAGAGACAGAGCGGCAGCTTGTCTCGATCTGCCGTCTGCTCGCAGCTGTATCAAGGTCTCGCCAACACGTAAATCGGTTTGATGCGATTCACTTAATCTCGGGCGGACGGGTAACTCTTCTCCCCGCCGGTGAAGGTAAGACTAGTCGGGACCGCTACGCAAAAGACCAGGGCTGTTCGTATCTGCCTCGAGCATCAATATTCAATACTCAATTGTTACCTTCGCATCTCTTGCTCCTCTGACTGGCATCGTGCATCCCTAAAGAATGTCAGAACGACGACAGCGATGGACGACAAGAGCGAAAACCCAAATCTTGTGCTCTCCTCAATTCCTCAGCCGCGTGGCAGATAACCACCACACCACCGCTTCAGGCTCGAGGAATGTCCGCCTAGTCAATGAGGAGCACGCCGAAACCTACCATCATACGAAGATGTTGTCAAAGATAGACCTTGTTGACTTCTTATCGCGAGGGACAAAGAATCACCTCTGCTGACGCGTCTGGCTTCTGGCGTCATCTTGATGCCAGGGATATGTAGTGTAGGGAAACAACACCACAACTCCACTCCAGACAATGCAGCAAGGCCGAAGGACGACAACAACAACAAGAACAACAATAATGTCAGCTGCAGGTTGATGGATATGACGACAAGAAACAACGGGCGTGGTAGGGAACGACGACGGCAGTTTCTATGTTGAATAGAAAAGGCTTACTTTGATGCTCTCCCCAAGTCGGACTTGAAGGTTTGTGTTCTTCATCCGAGTGAAGAGGAGAACACAAACCAGTGTCAGGAGCTCAGCTCAGGCCGTTGACTTCCCGTCCTTGGCCCGCCAACAAACGACCACCTGATCGGCTCTTGACCTTAGGACTGCCGTATTATTACCAGCGTCCCCATTCCTCCGAGCTCCTAGGCTCCCTCCATCCTCTACGCCCGTCCATCTACCTCGTGCCTACCTTGGCGTGCCCGAACGTTCATCCTTTCCACAGAGGCAAAGTCTTTTCAGCTAGTCTGGGGAAGCCACAAAGTAAACATCACCTTCGCATTGCACGAGAAAGACATGCTTGGAGTTCAGCCAAGATGCCTACTTCATAGCGCCGTCGTTTTCAGTCTGCAAGCCTCATACCATCTCTTTTTCCATTTTCCCCCTCCCACGCCCCCTTGAACTCCTACCACGTTTCCGCACTGCCGTCATCTTTTCCCTGATACACCATCTGACCTTCGGACTCGTATCTCCTCCATTTCCTTCTCATCACCCTCCTCGCCCCCGCCCACACCCCCCCTCCAGGTTTTCCCACGTTCGACATCCTGAGAGTGTTCCAGATCGGAGGAGAACTTTGATGGTACAAGGCCGCACAGCCCCTGGGTAAGCTTGTCGCATGTCAGATCGCCAGCCAGTCCCGGACCATGGTTTTGTACACGGCAGACGGCAGACATAAACCATGTTCAGGGGCGCTGACGGCCGCATAGCATCGAGACCATGTGACATTTTGCGAGCCAGCTTCACAAACTCTCAAACCTAAGAAAAGGATATCACTGGGTGGAACAAACAGTTTACAAGGCGCACCGTCTTCGTTTAAATCCACAACTCGATGCAACCCGACAGATCCAAACGTATCGCGATCGAGGCAGGGCTCGCTCGTACGGATGTACCTCGATGCTTCCGGATGGACAATTGTCCTGCAAGATTGCTGCACGTCAGGATGTGACCCAGAGGCCGAACCGAGTATCTCAAGGCCAGACGAACATCTATTGCTTACGCCCTGAGTCCCGCACGTCCTCAGGTTTCTGAATAGGGACATCCCCCTCTTCTTCCTCGGCGGTTCCGGGCCATCGATGCTGGCTGTAGTTCCTTGGTACCTTTTGCCTCGAGGAAGGTAGAGGTACTTGGTTATGGCAATGTCCAGATCCACCGATTTTCTCACATCCCCCCTCCCTGTCACATCCTCCCTGTGTGCGTGTGTGTATGTGTGTGTGTGCACACTGCAATATCCCACTCCGTGCGTCCCTTTACCTCCCGCTTCCATGTTCTCTCCGCTTCCACATCCCGCCCTCTCCCTGTCCTCTCGGACTGCGCTCACCGTCTGTTTTGTAATCACCATCGCCAAGATTAGACTCCTCTCTCCGGAACAAGCAGAGCCACTAGGCAGCACAATCTATGAAAACTAGTGCCAGACCACCAAATCACTTCATGTCGCTCAAACCGCTCCGTACCGACAGATAGCGCGCCTCGATCGGATTTTAGCCTCTCTCTCGCCTTTTGGGCCTTGCTAGCAGTCCGCCAGGCCCGTCATCGCGCCGCCACCCTCTCAAATGTCCCGGGAGCCTGGTGGTCGGCCACTGTGCCATGGGTTTCCTCTGGGCTCCGTCTCTCCTTTGTCCTGGCCGCGGCTGGCAAGCCTCTCCCTCCTCGCGCGTTGAACTTGGCCCGAAAGAGCGTGCGAATGCTTCTGAATCGCAGTGCCTTCCACATCACGGGTCTTGCGCCATGAACATCCTCACGAAGCCTAGACCTTCTGAACTCGAGGCCCCTCCTCCCTCATCCACAAGTATACTTTCGCAACGCTGATCCGATAGCCTCCTTGCACCCCTCTCCTTCCACTCCTTGAGCAAAGGACGAGACGAAAGAAAGCCGTCTCCATCCGCCGCGTTGCCGCCCGGCGGTGTACAGACTTACTGTCCATGTGCTTGCTTGTGCGGTCAAGTAGCCACCCACTCCAGAGCCGACTGCTACAAAACATTCTGCATCGTCCATATCCACTTGAAGGGAAAATTACAATAGACCAACCAGAGCCGCGGATCAGAGTCCATAGGATTTTCATATGTACATCAGGGGACGGCAGGGGACCGAGTTGCGGCCTCCTCTCCCGCCGCTTATCTCACTCCAGCTGGTCAGTTCGCCGCGCGCATCACCCTTCGGCCCCATCAACGGCCGTCACCATTGCAAACAGGCAACTCCTGTCCTCGCCGACCGGTCTGCTCGCCGCTCGAGACAGGGAACTTGGAAGCTGGGGCATTCAGGAACCTATGCAGTGCCAGTGTGCTACTACTCCCTGCCGCGCGCGCGCTCAATGGCGTGCGTTAGGCCCGTCGCGCACTCCCCTCCGCCTCCTCCGCCCAATGTCGCGCAAGCCCGACAGCCCCCCAAATCCCTAGCGCAGCTGCAAAGAATCGGGATCATGCAACTCTTGGGCTCGCCGTTGAGAAGAGGCGGCAACGAGACTTGCACGCACTTACACGCTCCCAAGCGGGCGCGCAAACACACTGACCCAGGTTCTCGCACCAAAGTACCTCACTCAATACGCGCTTCGGCCTCGCCTGACCTGCATCTATCAAGCACAGACTTACTTACGTGAGTAATTAGCTGCCAGGGAACCACTGCCCCCAGGCAACGCCAGTCCATGGGTACCGCTGCAAGCGCCCTTGTTCTGCTTCCTCGTCTTCTTCTTCTGATGACATCGATGACGGGTACAAAGCCCGCTGTACGCTTCTCTGCCAGTGCGTGCGCGACCAGGCCCTGTTAGGCTCATCGTGTATGGTTTACATGGTGCAGCCGTCTTCAAACATCACGTAGAGACTGGCATCCCGTCGGTTGGACTCGTGGGCTTGTATGTATGTGTGTGTGTGTGTGCGTGTGGTGTGCGTGTGGTATGTGTGTGTGTGTGTGTGTGTGTGTGTGTGTGTGTGTGTGTGTGTGTGTGTGTGTGTGTGTGTGTGTGTGTGTGTGTCATGGATGGCGTGTGTGTGCGACTCGAGTATATACCTGGTCGGTTCTTCGGACCACAGTGCTCAAGGTCGGAGAACGGCTTTCTCCCTTGCCCTTCCTCTACCCCCCCTTGCCTTGGCGTGCTCGCGCGGTTTGCTTGACTGGGATCAACCCAATGCTGGGTCTCCATGAGCGTTGATTGCGGAGAGGGGCACCGAGGCCCAGGACACCACTCGTGGCTCATCACTACCTCTCGTTCGTTGGCCCGCCGAGAAGGGGAGAAGAGGGGAGAGAGAGAGAGAGAAAGAGAGAGAGAGAGGACCAGGACTAGCGTTAGGGGTCCCGAAATGCTTTCGACAAATGGCCTCTCGAGTCTCGTCCACCCCCAAATGTACCTGGCTTGACCCGGTTCGCCTCGACGCACCTGTCTCCTTTCTCCTCCTTTCTCCTCCGCCTCCTCCTGTACGCTACCACCATCACCGCACGCACACATCGCAATACGCATCGAGGGGTGGAACGTCGGCCGGTGGTTTTAGTGGGCCGGTAAAATTTGAACTGCGCAGATCCAGCCGGCTTGTCTGGTTTATTGCCGTTGACGCCTTTTCGCCTCTTTGTCTCCTCGAGCGAAGGCTCCTTCAATCCTTCCTTTGTTTCGGGAACTCTCCTGTGCAACTATGCCTTGTACGGCATGGTAAGACACTGAAGCGAGAACAAACAAGGGGTCGCTGATAGGTTTACCTGTCTCCGCCGGCCGTTGGCCGAAGGAGAAGGGGGGGGGGGGATTCAAGGGAGAGGAAATCCCTTGGCCTCCGATGAGCGACAAGGGAGGAGGGGTTCGAGAGGGCAGGCAGTAGGAAATAGATAATAATAATAATAAAGAATAAAAGATAAAAATAAAAATAAAAAGAGGAGAAAGGAAGGGTGAACGGCAAAGACGCGGCCGCCACGACCATCTCTTCTCATTCTCTTCGCCATCCCGCTAAGACCGACGGACGGCCAACGGGTGGCACAGGCTGGATGGGTCCTCTACGATGTCGAAGGGAAGGGTTAGGAGGGTTTTTGCCTGCCATGAGACCAGGCAGCTCCCGGGACTTGACAGCATCGGTCCGGCCCCCAAACCTTGAACTTGACTTTGGGGTTTGGCGGCCGGCAGGCCGTCCGCCCGCCCGCCTTCCTCCTGCTCGTTCCCTCCCTTCCCGTTCAAGGTCGGGTTGTCAAAGCTTCTACCCCCCCCCCTCCCACCCTTTCTTTCCTTCTTTTGGAAGCGCATTACAAAGAAAGAAACAAAACACAACGACAACAACAACAAGACGCCGAATAGCTCGTGTTGTATAGATTGTCCATTGTTGAATGACACTCGAGCTTCTGCTGTGTGCGTTGCGAGGTGCTTCTTTGTAAGTTCGAGTACAACGTGATTTCGACTCAATGACATGTCACATTCGGATACACAGAGGTCGAGGACAAACATGGATGGAGAGCAAAAAAATTTAGGAATGTGTGTGTGTGTGTGTGTGTGGCAGACGACGACAATGGCGACGACGCTAGCATTGGCATTTGGTTTTGAGAGGGATAATGCTGGCTCCTGCAAAAGTGCTTGTAGAAGGAAGGCTATGATGCTACGCTTCAATAACTACATCCCGATCAGTCCTCGTCGCTTCTCTTCCATCCCGTCCGATATCAATCATTACGTCTTACTGGTGATGCTTAGCCATACGTTTCCAAGAACTTGTTTTTGGTTTTTGGGGAAACCATGGTTTGGAGGGGGAGGAGAAGAACTTTGGTATTTTGTAGCCCCTCGCGATGCCATTGAAGGTGAGGGGGTAAAACTTCTGCAGACGCGCAAATGGGAAAGAAAAAACATGATATCTTTGCCGCCCAACCCTTTGGATTCGTTCGCTTGCGCGATCTTCTTCGCCGTCGTAATAACTTCTTCTTGAGGGGTACTAGTGTAAAATAGAAAAGAGAAAAGAAAAACCAAAGTTGAATACGGCCCACTTCCAGCTACACGGAGAGAAAAGCCATAGGCAATGTCGGCACCAAAAAAAACAAAAACAAAAGACTCAACAAAACACAAAAGAGCAGAACAGTGAAACATAAAACAGACGTGTGCCGTGAGGCAGACCAATCTTGACCCTCTCCGTTCCTTTGTGGGAAATGACTGTGTACGAAAGAAAAACGAGAATGAGGCAGGCGCAACAAAAACCAGGTTCCCGGTTGTCGGGAAACCCGCGTGGTATGCTCAAGCAGAAGACCTCCCACCATTTCCCCAACCCGCCCCTCTCCTAGCAAACACCAAGAAAAAAGTAAAAAAATCAAGACGATGCTGGCCGTGTTATTTTGGCTGGTCCCGGAAGTCGTCCTCGCCAACTTTTTGTTTAAAAAAACCCTCCCTTGCTCCAAAAGCTCATGCCCCTGTCGAAATCGATACGCGTTCCCATGATTTTTGTGTGCAACCAGAATCATATACAATTCCTTTGCTACCGCTGCTGGTAGCAGCAGCCATGATCGTGAGGATCGAGCTAAGAGCGGGGTTTCCATGATGCCGCCGAGACTTCCAAAGCGAAGAGAGGACCTGGCCAGCAGATTCGTTCCTTTTTTCCCCCCTTCTTTTTTTGCGCAGGGCTAAGGGCGTTCGAAATCCGCGGAAATATTAAGTCGTTCCTGAGAACAGTAACCGTCTGCTCAACCCTATGCTCAAGTTACTTCCTCTGGCTTCCTGGGGGACCTCGGTTCAGCCTTCCCAGCATGCTCCTATCAATATCGTTGGGATTTGTGTCCACCAAGTTGTTCAGGCTCATGACCGAGCTAGACGACGCCGCGGGAGTCGAAGAGTTGCTTTGCCGCTGCGTTGCGGCTGCGGCTCGCTCATCCACGGTTTGCGTCGGAGCTATGGCCGCCGGCTGTCCGGGGCTATGTCTTGCCGAGGGACCTCTTGGGTCGTAGCCACCGGGCCCAGCAGGCGGGTAGGCCATGTAACCGCCCGGGCTGCTATGATTCGAGCTCGAGGCTGGCGAACGACGTCGAGGATCGTCTGACGAGTTCGGGTCAGGCGGCGGCGGCCTGAGCTCGTCCACGTCGTCGTCTCTTGGTCGCCGTCTTCCCGCACGTTGCGCATCGTACGGGGAGTAGCCGCCCGTCGGGGATGGTAGGGGCTGTTGGTAGTACCCGTTGCCGGGCTGAGAGGGGTAGCCCTGAGCTGGTGGCGGAGGCAACGAGCCCGGAGGCAAAGGCTGCCCATATGCTCCGTAGAGCGGCGTGCCGGGTGGGACGCCACCTTGAATCGCGGATACGGGAACAAAAGCTGTCGAGCTAGACGAAGACACTGGCTGAAAGATACATTCCTGGTTCATTCTGCTGCAGTTGACACATTTGCCGCCTGGAGCGCTCTGGTAGCCGCTGCACCGGATCTTTATTTAGAAAAAAAAACCCCAAGTTAGCTTCATGATGGGACTCGGCAATTTTCTCTCTCAGAACCTACTTTTCTCTTCCTGCAGTATCTGCAAGCAATGGATGTGCGCTGCCGAGGCGCTGCTTGCTGCATAGCAGGTCCTCCTGGGCCGTAGTCGTATCGAGGCGCGCCTGGCGGATAGTCGTACCGTGGACCACCCGGGCCGGGAGGAGGGTAGTCGGGATAGCGACCTGGAGGCGGCGGCGGGCCTTGACGGTTGTGGTATTCTTGGTAGTAAGGGTCGCCGCCATATTGCGGCGGGGGAGGCTGGCGGCTCCTGTAGTAGTCGTCCCTCGCGTCTGGCGGGGGAGGGTAGGTGGGGGACCTTGGGTCTCCCGGGGGCTGCAACGGCGGCAGTTGAGGGGGGTGGCCGCCCGGTTGCGGTGGCGGGTAGCCGTTCACGGAATTGGGTGATGCGCTGTAGTTGCTGGCGCGCGGGTCGGCGCGCGGATCACCTCGAGGATCGGGAGGGTATGACCTTGGGTATGCGGGCTGGCCATAGGCTCCGTGAGGATCCTGGATGGAGGGTAGTGTCACTGGTGCGGCCATGTTGGGTCTCTGGTGTCTGTCGTCGGGGTATCTTGGGTCTTCGTGTGCTCCCACTGGAGGAAGTCGGTGACGAGCTTCGTCTTCTCGGTGGTGGATGGACGGGTCTTCTCTGTGTATAGAAGGCGGCCCTCGTCCTTGCTCCTCTGCCATGCTCTGGTTGCGGTGAGTCCACCCGGATGCCGCGTCTGAGCCTGTCCTCTCGTCGCCTCGCGATGCTATCGTAGTGGTGGGGCAGTTACTGTCTTGTTGTTGAGGGAAAGGGTGGCGCAGCCTGAAGACTGAGTATGTTGATGACCGGCGCGTAAGCTATCCGTCGAACCCTGCTATCAGAAAAGTCCGTCGTCCAAACGCGGGAAGGGCAAGAATCATGACCAAGTGGGCTGCGACGGAGAAACAAGGGCGCGGTCAGTCAGTTGGTCGACACTTTAGGACACCCAGACACGCGCAGGATGTGGCGGGGGGAGTCGCTACTCAGTAGGGGCTGCCGTGTAAGCCGCCAGAGAGCGCGGGCGCAAAGGAAGAGGGGGGAGTGAGCAGCGCAGCGCGCGCAAAACGCAGTGCGATGCGATGCGATAGCCCGGGTGTAGCTGCGCGGACGGCGTGGCTGGAATGATTAATTTTAAAAAAGGCGGATTTGGCAATGATCCGACTTCCAGAATGATGACAGGTGCGCAAAGGTAGGCGAATGCGTCGTCGATTGATGTCGTTGCGGCGCCGTTGTCGTCGAGGAATGGAGGTGAGGTCAGGTCTGATTCATCAAGCCGAGCAAATAGTAGTATGTTCGGTGAGTTGGGTTGGGTGGTTTGGTGAGAGTAAGGTCGAGTGGGAATTGTTGGCGATGATGTCGGTGCTGTTGCTGGTTTGGTCTCCCCCCTCCGGCGACAGGAGCGAGAGGAAGGGAAGGAGGGGGAAAAAAACCACCTCCCAAAAAATCAAGTAGAGGAGGTCTGCGATGCTCGGTGGGAGTGAGAATGGATGGACGTTGTGGCCGATGGGCAGATTGAGTCGAGAAAAACAGGTAGAGAGCAGGGCAAGAGGCACACCTTGAAGGAGGTTAAGGTAGAGGGAAGGAGGTGAGAGAGAAGAGGTGAGGTAAGGCCGGCAAGGCAAGGCAGGCGCAAGGCGGGTAATGTAATGTAAAAAAAGGTAGGTCCAGATGGTGGAGTGGAAGGAGAGGGATTGTGCCAGAGATGTATGTAAGAAGGGAAAGAAGCACACTAAGATAGAAGTATCCGTTGACGAGCGTGTGAGTACCTTGGTCCTTGATCTTTTGGGCCCGTCCGTACCTTTGGACTTGGATGAGCGAGCGTGGCATGGAGCGGTGCGGTACGGTACGGGGGTAGGGGTGGGAAGGGAAAGTACCAGGGAAGAAGCGGTACCATGCCGGGCTGGCAGGGATTGTGTGCGAGAGGTGGAGGCGTGCGTCGTGAGAAGGAGGAGGAGGAGGAGAGAGAGAGAGCGAAACTGGGACAGCGCCAGAGCTGCAAGGTGGGTGGTGTGGAGCCCGACAGGTACGGAGGTACTTTACCCAAGTACCCAGAACGCGCGAGGTACGTACCGCCTTTCCACCTTGGAGGTGTGGGGACGGCGGCCCACGGGGGGTGGAAGAGGATGAAGAACGGGGATGGGGGATGGCAACTGGGCAAATGATGGGACGTGGAAGGGGCAGCCAGCACCAGGGCAGCACCACCACGAGCACCAGCAGTCAGTGAGGGAGTCGCAGTGCCGCGCAGTGCACGGCAGGGCAGGGCTGGCTGGCACTGACTGGGCGATCGACCGGCCAGGCGAGGCAGGAAGGATATGGCGAGAGACAAGCAGACAGCCAGAGGGACAGACGGACGGACAGACATACAGACAAGCGACAGGAAGGACAGGCACGCGCAAACGCCCGGCCGCCGTACACAGCACACCGCACACCACACACCCGCAAGTCGCACGCCAGACGTCAGACGCCGGACGCCAGGGCCCAGTTGAGTGGTGAGGTGTGGTAAGGCGGAGGCGAGGAAGGGTAAGGCCAGGTACCGTACCGAACCGCACCCTACTCTGTACCGTCCTTGACCGTTTTGTCGTTTGGTTATCAAAGAAGTGGCAAGCCAGGAGGAGGATACATCTCTTCTTCATCTTCTTCTTCCCGACATAATTGCTGGCCGGCCGGCTGGCTGGAGTTTCCCCACGACACGGTTGGGGCTTGGGAATCGTACTCGACTCGACTCGACTCGATTCGCTCGCCCCCCCCCCGCCCTGCCTCTCGGTAGATGGAAGAAGGGAAAAGAGGAGGATGAATGGTGAAGGCGGGGAAAGCAGCCATCCCTGATGTTTGCGCATGGCGTTCCTGTGCATCTTCCCTTGACAGTTGTCGCTTGTTGTCTATTCTTAAATCATGTCGTCCTGCTCCCGTCTTGGCCCACGGTTCGTGTCTCGGTACCGCGTGCAAAGGATGGGCGGTTGTATGCGAGATGGAGGTTTGGGTAGCGTTGCTCGAAAAGGCCAAAGTAAAAGGTGTCAAGGTAGCAGTTGGGCTGGTTTGGCCGGTAGCCGTGCGTCCTGCGTCGGCTGGAGAATCACCTGGCTAGCCAGCCAGACGAGATGGGACGAGATGAGCGGGGAATGGTTAGGAATACGGCGAAAATGAACCGAATTAGTCCAAGAATGAGCACAATGAAGCAAGCTGGGTAAAACCCGAACCAGCTAGGTACTGTTGGTGTAATGCCTAGAGCATGGGCAGCACCCATAGGATGCTAGAACCCCCGGATACCTTGGAAGTAGCAGGATAGGTGGATGTCGGGCAATGACGATGTTAATGATGGTGATGATGATGAAGAAGAAGAAGAAGGAGGAGAAGAAGGAGGAGAAGAAGGATATGTCTATGGATGGTTGGAGCATATGGGATGGGTTGGTGGTGATGGTGATGGCAATGGCGATAGACGCAGAGGGCGGAGATGAACGAGGACGAGAACGCGAACGCGAACGCGAACGGGGATGCTTTGGTCGAGGGGAAAGAAGTAAGGCAAGGAACGAGGTTTAGCTACGGGCATGGGGAGAAGATGCCTCTGCCGTTTCGGCGAGCCATGGAGATGGTAACGGAGCCATTTACCTGCGCCGACAACCATCCACCATCATGGCCCAAATCCGCGACCAACACAACCTCTCTTCTTTGCTGTAGCCCTTGCGCGCCTGCTGGGCCTGCTGCACCTCCCTCTCTGCCTCTGCAGGCTGCACCAGATGGAGATGGGACTTTGCTATCCCTACCACCTACACCCCCCCACCCTTACTTTCGCTCTGTCTCCCGTCCCACGTCTCTCTCTTTCTCTCTCTCTCACCTTCTTTTTCTCTTTCTCTCCCTCGCTCTCCCTCGCTCTCTTCCTCTCTGTTCCAAGTCCTTATACACTCCCCCTCCTGTCCCCCGTCCCCGTCCCTCTCCTCAAAAGTGTGGATGGTGCAAAGGGTGGAGACGAGCGGGAATGGCACAGCGGGCGGATGATGTCGCACCGCCCAATGGGTGACTTTAATCATGGACGGGAGTATCCCCTCCCTTCCCCTTAGATCCCCTTGGTTTTAGGGGCCGCGGTTTGCTCCAACGCTGACGCTGGCGCTTCCGCCAACTGGGAGTTGCCTGCATCGAGGAGTACCCCGTTGTCGTCTAGGAACGGCGCTCATGGCAGTACGCCCTGCTTGTCCTGAGCCAGCCAAGGTCAACCCGTACCGCACTCACTCAGGCTGGGTTGCGTCTGTGTGTACGAACTGATTGTGAGTTACTTTGTGCCCGTACTGCGGCAACGACCCGAGGATGGGACTAAACTGAGCCGGACACACGCCTTGCTCACCTAGAGACTGTACATAGCAAGGCACTCTGGAGTTTCCAAGACACGGAAGACGAGACAGGACGACAGGTACCATTAGCGGCGGGGTGGAGAGGCAACGGCCGGGCATTAGGTCCTTTCTTCCCCCTACCTTTGGCCGACCGCCAACAACCCAGCCAGTCATCGAGGCAACGTCAACTACGCAGCGCCGACTGGACTCGGCGCCGCCCAGACACAGCCAGTCCAAGTTCCAGCCGGGCCACACCGGAACAGACCAACCAAACCAAGAAATCAAGACGGCACTTCCCTTTGCTACCTTCAACTTGCTTCGTGGTAGCCTGTCCCTTCCTTTTGCGCCCTTCCGCAAAACGTACGACGATACGCTGCGGAGTGAGGTGCAAGCAAAACGGCCCGACATGTGGCGCTTTCCCCTTTGTTCTTTATCCCCGCTAGAAGAAGGAAGGGCAGGTGGCCGTGGCAATGGTCCAACAAGTGACAGAATGACGAAGTTTCCCATGCCACTGCAAGTCAGTATCCAATGGGTAAAGTCAACAGAAGCCCTTTGAGGCTGACATGCTTTGGGCAAACAACGAATCCGGGCTGGGTGAACCATGAGTCTTTGACTTCGTTTGCCCTTTCGACCGACCGTGACCGGCCCTCTAGACATATATCCCTCGCCACACTTCATCACAAATGACAAAGTTGTCCTCTTGCTCCTTTCTCCATGCCATGCCATGCCTGACGAGCTGAAGAGATGGTTTGCGAGCCTAATCAAGCAACACCGTAGACCGTAGCACAGTGTCTGCCTGGCACGAATACACGGCTGGCATTGGGAAAAGGGAAGCGCCATGGCGTGGCTGCGCATTCTGCAGCAATGTAGTGGAGGGGCCTTGTTTAGCGAGCATAACTGAGATGGAGTGCTCGGGGAATGAATGCATGAGTGGGAAGACCCATAAGAATATTATCAGTGGGATTTGGCTATGCTGGTTCTCAAGACTCGTCCTCTTCCAGATCCTTTTCTCATGCAGTGCGCTTCTGTTGGCTTCATCCAAGAATGGTTCCGTCTTTCCTCGTTTTTTCTATTCTTATTTTTATTTATTTATTTATTTTTCATTTTTATTTTTATGCCCTGATCGTCGCTGCCGTCGCCGTGTCCCTTGGAAGCCCAAGCGGTCCAGGTCCCTGGGTGGGCTGCGGATAGCGCTCTGGCCTTTTTTTCCCCTTCCTCTTTTTTTCCCTCTTTTCTTCGTTCTCTCTCCTTGGTTGCGGCTCGCGCCGGATCGTTGGAATCGGACGGCCTCGTGACAAGGAGGAGCCAGGGTCCAGGGTCCATGGCAGCAATAGAAAGCGAAAGAGAACAAAGAAATTGCTTCGTACCTGCGACTGGTGGGCTTGTCCCAGAAAATGCGCCTGGGCAACTTTGGTTGTACCACATACGGCATGTGCGCCAACAGCCGAATCAATCACTCAGGACGGGCCGCTGAGGTGGATGAGGCCTGGCGCTTGTCGTTTGAGACTGGTTGCTGATGGCGGGCGGCTGACTCAACGGTAAATCGGAATTTCGTGTCTTGGGCGTAGTAATAATGTCGCCCCTTAGTGAGTCGGCGGTCGATGGCTTGCACTGCCCGGTCTCTGGATCGGAGCAGCAAAGCAGGCTCAATCCCTCAAGAGGTTTCCGAAACGAGCCGAACGTTCTAAAGCCTGAGAGGAGTAGGACGAGTAGCGATGTTGAAGTGAGTGCGTAAGGCGGGACTGTCGGCATGGGATGATGGATTGAAGACAGCTGTAAGAAAGGAGTGTTGCCGCCGTGAATATGTCCAGTCTGGCCGTCCGCTCTCTTACACTACTGCCTTTTCTGGCTTCATCCGGTTCGGTCCGGCTGGCGTGGACCCGATTAATAGGTTGCTGAGGCTGTTGCGATACTGTGATGCGCTGTGTGCGTCGCCACGAGTTGATGCTCTTTGCCGTTGCTGCTCGTTGCCGTTGCTGCATCTGGCTGGGTCTCGTTTACGCAGGTATCGTTGGTGTATGCTGCGGACTGGAAATGAGTCGACGGCGAACACCACCCAGATTGTGCAGAAAGCCCGTGACTTATGAGAAACGCATCGACACATGGGGTGGCTAGGTTCGATTCGACAAGTCGGCTCGGTTCGTCCGCGCTGGTGCCAGATTGCAATGCTCATTCTTCTGCATCGAAAATGCTTCCTCCAGTCGACTCCGTCGCAGGCCCTCCTCCGTCTCTGGGTACTGTACTAATTGCGACTGTCCCTAGAGGCTGGCTCAGGTGGCCTCGGGGGGCTGTTTCCTACCCATCCCCCCTGGCTCTGGCTCTGGTGCTGCCGGCCCTGTCAGGTTCTTGCAAGACAAGGTACCTTAGGTACGGCCCTGGCCGGTGTCGTCTGTGGGTGAGGTGCGTGGTTCTGTGCAATGATGTGGTGGCCAAGGTGGAGTGTCGGCCTTAAACAGGGAAAACGTGCGCCTTGGCTTGACTGGCCACGCTAATCCCGTGTCCGAACCCACCAGCCCGGGAGGTGGTCGCAGATCTGGCCGCAGACAGGGCGAGAAGTGCGTCGGAGGCCTTGTTGCTTGCAAGCAGTCACTACTTGGGCACAACAGCACCGCGGACAGCTCGCTGCCGCCACTGTAGCGGGGGTATACTCCCCAGGTTGAACTTCCAACGGTTGCTGTCGCTGAGCTTGGTTTTGGCGGTTGTCGTCTGCATCCTCCTCATCAGACTGATGGCTTTGCTTGTAATCACACACTTTTTTGCCTTAGGGTGCATCGCGTCTTCATCTTGCCTGCGATTTGATCGCCAGACATAGGCTCACATCCAGCATAACATTTGTGCGTTGGTTGAGACGACATGGTCCATGGTCACTAGGCCGTGACCAGATCTCGTTGCGCGTAAGCTGGTCGACAAACGCCTGCAGGGAGAACACGGAGGAACCTGCGCCTCTGGCCTGTGTTCGAACTGCTGCTTACAGTTCTTCCTTTGATGCAAACTAGATCCCGCGTCGTGTCCTGCTGGTGTCTCAGAGCGGGACGCCCCTTTCGCCCCGTCCTAGTCTCTGTGATCTTCGATCTCTGTGCGTCCACACTTCAGAAAGGTCGGATGCTGGAGGCTCAATTTGATTGTCAGACTCCCTCTTCCCCAGATAGTCGCGGCCCAGCACTCTCGGGAATAGCGATATGAACATCGACGGTTCTGTCAGAAAGCGAGCCAGGTCGGGCCGAGCCCTAGCCAGAGCTGCGTCGGGCCAAGCTTGGAAAAGATGGGGGTCTAAAGCAGTTCGGGCAACAAGCAGAAGGGCTGCCCAATTCCGACGGGAAGCTCGCAGGGCGCACGCAGATGGCAAACTTTGCTTTGTGTGCGTTTCTCTATGGCGCGGATCTTGCCGCGGAGCGCCGACGGGATGCGCATTGCCAGCCGTCCTGGCCGGGGTCTCGCTGCCTTGATACCCGTGCGTTCCGTCGTGGTCGAGAGACCGGACGGCGACAGTGTGGAGATAAAGCCAGAGGAGGCCCCAGCAGTACGAAGCACCCAGAATGCACAATCAAATAGAGCCCCAGCCCAATGACAGTCCGAATGGGAATCCTGGCCTTGAGTACGGACACGTTGAGTCGGGTCGTACAGGTACAGCACGGCCCGGCAATGGCAGTGTGTCGCCATTGTCGGACAAGCCAGTCGGTGTGGCTTGTGAAAGGCCATCCATGCAGTTTGGAATCCGCGCAGATGTGACAATGTCTAGGCTTTCGTCCACAGCGTACTGTACATCGTATGCTGAAAAGTAAAGGTGGACAACGGGGGCGGAGATAGGACGCAATGGTCGAAGGTACTCAGGATGTGGAAATGCAAGACGTGGCTTGTGTCTAGACCGGTACAGTCTTAACTCATGGCTGCTTACGTAGGGTACGTATCGACAGGAGTGTCCCAGCCTACTACCCCGCCTGTGTGTCGAACACGATACATCACAGCAGTACTGGCCCGACCCCTGCCAGGCTCGTAGGTGCGTCGCAGTGCTCCGCGGTCCTGTGATGTCGTCTCCCTGCGCCTCGCCGCTCGCTTGTTTGTGGTTAGCAACGGAATGGATCAATGGGCCTTGATTGGAACAGGCCCCGTTCACTCCGATAGACCGAGATGCTGAGGAATCGATGTGTAAGGCGGCGTGCGTGGTGGGCTGGTGTTGCCAAGTGCACGCACGTTCGTATCGCGTGCGAAAATGCCATTGGTGATATTCCAGGCGACCCAGAAGCCCCTCTAGAGCCCCAAACCCTTCACTCCAGGTGGTCCTAGTCGTTTGCACCACCTCCACAAGATCCGGGACGGGGAAATCTACGATGATCGGGTTTCGGAAAGTACAAACGACGTAACTTGTCGTCGAGTGCTTTGAATGTTGCTGGAAATCGAATCAAGTCGATCTGGGTGTGCACGGCAGATCGTACTGGGATGCCCCTATAATTCACGACGTTCCAAAAACTTCTTTTTTCCAGGGTGGCGGTTCAGCCTAAGGTGTTGATTCTCCGCACCAGTCAGTCAACGCTGAGGTGTTTGTCGCCCATGGCCGAACCCAATCTCCTAGCCAGTCGCTCTATGGGCCATGTTCAGCTGCAGAAGCCACACAAACCCAAAACCGTTAAACTCGTTACACTCGTTCCCTTCGATCAAGCTCACCACCTTTGTTTGTGTGGAGTCGGACCAATGTGCAAAAGATGGGCCACTTCTAAGCTCAAGGCAAAGCACTTAACCCAGCCGACAGGACGTCCCCAATGAAGCTGTAAGATGCGACAGATGTGGTAGAAGTGTCTGTTTCTTGAAGACTGCGAGACTGGAGAGTGGCACAATGACTCTTTGCCGCTGAGTTCAGAAATTGCTGAATCTGGCTTCTTGGGCTGGTGTGGAGAAGGCTGGTGACGACAGGTAGGGTCCTAACACCCGGGTATCTCACATCGTGTCTGGCCACTCATGTGTGTTAGACCAACGATAAGATGACAGGCCACTCTCTTCAAGGGACGCTAAGTCGCAGTGTCGGCAGCGGGTTCTGTGTGCATCCATGGCCACATTTGCCGGTCATCAAAGACACAACGGAGTCATTATGAGGGGCGTCGTCGCGTACCTTGTCCTCAGCAGTCGGTTGCCTTGATTGATTTGACTCTTCACTTTTGGTCCACTGCTCTGCACGTTTCCGGCGGACATCATGGCAATGGATGATGATGGGCTGGTCGGAAGGCTCACTCGTCAGCAAGCTCAGGGGCCAACGGCCAGGGCCTCCCTTCCACAGCTTAGCAATGTGACCCGGGTACCCTCTCCTGAATCTTGACCTCGTGCCTGGGCCCATGTTACTCCCAGGCCGCGTGCGGATGGAGCCATGTCTTCCCATGATGCCTGCCTCCCCCCTGGTCTAACTGCCCTTGCTGGCTTGCCCGCACCCAGGTGGCCGCTCTTTCGGCCTGGGGGTGGCCCAGGACTGGGACGGGAACTGGCGGTAATCTGACAGCGACAAGGTGAGCCGTTCCTCCCCCAAGGTGTCTGTGGGGTATGGATAAAGTGGGTGGAACCACGCGGCCGACATGAAATGGCCCGAGGTTTCCTAGGATAGCCGGCTGTTGGAACAGATTGGCTGCTAGGAGTTGTCAGCAGCTCTGGATTAGTGCTACGGACCACCTGCATGAGCGGAGACCCCTGATGTATCTCGACACAGGAGTGACTAGGCTGAGTGATATGGCGAGATAGCGTCATACTGTCCGGCATCGTTTGGAGGCCCTAGAGCTCAATGTACAATGAGTGTGCTTTGTTATCTGGAAGGCGGGCATGCGGTGTACCTGGATTTTCCCGTCTGCCACCGTGGGGACAGCAGGGTCTCGGCGTGGTGGTGGATGTGCTGCACCCACCACTGCTGCGAAATGCCCGATTCCGCCCGGGTACAAAAGCTCGATTTTGGCAGCGAATCCGGGTACCGGTACACGGGCCTTCCAGGCTTTGTGGCTGCGAACCACGATGGTTGGAGGGCGACGAGGAGGTTGGGTCGAGCCGAGACCTAGAGTTGGGGCATCTTGCGTATTGCCCGTCATCGCGAGGGCCGCAAAACTGTAGACGTGCATGACACCGTCGTCGTGGAGGCACACGCTTGCCCCTGCTGCTGCTGCCGCCGCCGCCGCTCCTCTTCCTCCTCTTCCTCCTCTTCCTCCTCATTCTCCTGCCCCCTTTTGCTCTTGGATCATGACGCTGGTCCGGCTGAGTTGGACTTCTGAGCTCACTTCGCGCTCGCTCGACATTTTAATACGGTGTTATGTGGGATGGCACCAAATCCAAGCCAATAACAGACGTTACCACAAGAAGGAAGGAGACTAAACAGGAGCATGGGCAGGCCAAGGAATGATACAATGTGGCCCCGGCGCGTGTCGACTTGCATGCTCCCGCCCGCGGCTCACCACCCAGTTTTCCCATGCGTCAAGAGGTAGCAGTCGAGGTTCCGTATCCGTACACACATGGCTGCAATGTTCGGGTGATCCACGAACAGCCGTTGTTCCGCTCAGATTGGGGTGTGCTGAATCGGAGGGGGACGACGTTGCGACTCGTGGAACCTGGCGACGTTACTGCGGTCCCGAATGAAGTCTTGGGGACATTTTCCATCTTTTCTTTTGCTGTTTGTCCTGCTGTGCTGGGCTGCAAGCCAAGATGGGCATTGTAACGGCCGAGAAGGTCCAGTACGACTGACGCTGTGTGTCGCGGCGACCAACGCCACCACGCCCGGGTCCTGGACATGCGACCGTGGCTCGACGTTTGCCGAATACAAGACTGTGCCCCGAGGATGCTGGCGGAGGGGTTAGATGTTGGGAGCTTGTTCGCGATTGTCCCCATCCCATCACATCCGAAACATCCCACAGGCAATTCCCTGCTGTCCCATCACAGTTGATGTGCTTGCTGAGTTGAAGTACGGTGTAAAAGTCGGTCGGCATACCCTGTCTATCCAAAGCGATGAAGGCGATGCGACGTTGGAGTTGTGTGACGGTGTGACCTGCTGCATGATACAACAGCGGGGGTTGGAGGCCGGCAGGTCAGGCAGATGGGACGGGCGGGAACTCCCAGCGCGATGCCATGTGCTGGTGGTCAGCCATGCACCATGTCGGCCCCAACCCCAAGTGCGTCAACGGTTTTGGCGTTTGCGTCTTCAACTCCAGGGTCAGCCTGCTGTGCCTTGGATGGCTGACAGTATCGTACAGGGGAAACAGGCTCTAGGTACACACGCTGGGCAGCCGTGTCGTGGGATATGGAGAGTGGGGACGTTGCGGATTCGGTCCAAAGCCACGACGCGGGTTGATTGTCATTGTGCCAGTCAGGCGGCAAGGCAGGGTAGAAGGATAGGATGAATCGATCCGGGTCGTGTTGTTACTGTGCCTCGTGGCACACGCTGTTGTCTCGTATTGTCCGCAGGCATTGAGAGAAAGGTGCTCGGAAAGGGGCGAAAGCCGAGGCAAATGGCTGCAACCTGCGTGGCTTGGCCGGGACAACAGCGAGGAGGTAGGTCAACCGCCATGAAGGGAGATGCCGTGCAACTATTCGGAACCCGACGCATCTGGCCAGGCAGACGTTGCGGAATGACTCGGCAAAAGGCGCGTTGGAGACGATGCCAACTTTTCGGTTCGCGACCGGAAGGTCGGTCCCACGGCCTTTTGTCGCGCAAGGTGGCGGAAGAGCGCAGAAGGCACGAGGCAACATCTTTCCAAACATGCGATGCTCAGAACCGCGGCAGAGGAAGGCGCGCCGCCATGCGGTGCGCGCCTTCTGCGTGAGGTGGTCGAGTGACTTGGGGCCCGGACGAGAGCCTTGGGTCCGGGCCTTGGTGGGAAGGGACCGACGGCTCCGAGCAGGCGCAGTCCGAGTCGCAGGGCAAACTGCCTTCCTTGCCTTGGGCGATTGTTTGAGCAATCAACCACCTTGTCAAGGGCGGGCTGCTGGCATGCATGCATGCGCTTTCCAACTGGATGGTGATCTGGCGATGCCATCTTCCGGTACCTTAGGTCCCACATCCCCGACTCGGAGAGGTCCCTGGTCTGGTGAGACGGCTAGAACGTCCCCTCCCTCCCTGCCTTCTGCCTGGAATTTAGATTCCTCGTTGCATCGTGAGACGGGCCACTCGCCGGCGTTGTCCCGGATGGAAAGTGGCCGTTGCCTTCGGAGCTGGCCCCGTCCAAGCTGACTGGTGGGACTTTTCGCCTGGGGTTGGGTTTGTTCTTCTCTTAGTCTTTTAGGTTTTCTTGGATGAGAGATTGCCTCCCTCCCAACGCGTCAACTCTCTCAGCTTCATCTTTCAACTCTCCCCGTCCTTGTCGCGGCCCTGTGTCAGCGGCTGTTCCATCTCTCAGGGAAACCCTTCCTACCCCCTCCCCCTTTCTCCTTTTCCTCCCCTCCTCTCCTTTCCTTTCCTCCCTCTCAACAAGGTGCAGCCCTGGGTAGGACCGGCGTTCTCTTTTCCCCCATCTCTTTTGCCCAGTACAACCATCCTTTCGATCGTCTCCTCTCCACCTCCAACCTCATGGCAAATACGACATTTCTTCAGTGCCCCTCATTTTCTCCGTCGCCTCCGCCGGTCTGCCCCTCCGAAAAAAACGCAAACTCCCACGCGGCCACGATGCCCCAAGCCTGGGCCGACTGAAGCAGTCCGGTACCGCCGATGATTGGATGCTGGCATTTTACCCCATCTGGAGCTCGGCTGTGACAACTGACGAGTTCTTTGAATGCGAAGCCGCCATCCTTGACCCAACACGCTCACATTGTTGCGCTACGCTGCGACCAGGGTCACTTCCGCTCGCGGCAGGAGCAAATCGGCGCGCGTTCTCTTGGTGTTGACGGTCCTTATGACCCATCACCTCAACCTTCTCAGAGACCAGCCGCATCGTAGACGGCCTTGACACCCCATTTTGGCGGCAAAAAGTCCAGCCAGTACGGGCGCACCATTCGCCGACGATTCGACCAACCAATCCCTTACCCTGTCCAGCAAGTCCAATGCCATGTCCTGCACGCATTCCACAGTCATGTTAGTGGCGTTTTTGGTCGAACCTGTCGCCTCCGGCGTCATCTTGTCCTGACACGAACCGAGCTGATGGAACGCCGACTAGCCGTCCGCCAACTACCGGTCGGTCGACCCGCTAAATACGGTCTGCTGTTGGAAAGTCTTCGCTGTCATGACGGAAAGTGACGGAAGGCCACACGATGCCATTCAACAGCCCAGCAGCCCACCTACTGCACCACCTAGTCGTCTCATCTGCACGCAACCAAAGCACACAGCCAGCGACCAGCAGCCGCTAGGCCTGGTGCCGTTCACAAGCCTACCTACAGATCTACGACGATCAATTGCAGATGCGCCCTCCTCAAAGGGCATTATGCATACGCTACATCGCGCGAAACAGAACAACCGCCCGTGCCGCTCCTCACGAAGCGATGCTTTCCTGGGCATCGTGCCTGTCACGAGAGCCTTCAGAGGGAAAAGTCCCAAGGAGCCGCAGCATTTGCCCGACAACGAAAACATTACTCTTCCCACTCTCTTCCTAGTTGCGACCCGCGGATAATGCAATGCGCGCTTTGCCTTCGGTCGCAGCTCAATAAAGCGATGCACGCCGTCAACTCAATAGGTTTTGGTGAAGCGCCGTCTTTGTTCTCTCGCTGCCCATCCACACCTACGGATGATCACTTGACTGATCACCTTGTCCAATATGCGCCCCATCGGCTGCCCAGAGAGACAGGAAGAGACAGCGATAACGCGACGCCCGCCCACCCCCATTGGAGTAGGGGTGGCCACCGGCGCCCCTTGAGTCCAGTCCCAGAGGCTTGTGCTGACAGCGCCGTCGGGCCATGGGCCACTAAGGCAGACCCAATCGCCTGTCAGACTTTCTTCTTCCGTCCTTAGCGGTCCATTCTGGCGGGAGGGGCTACCCCCCCAGTTCCACCGGGGCTCATGGATTTCTCTTGGGTGCTTGTCGGTGCCCGCAAGTCGTCTCGTACCTGGTACATGTGAGTACTTCGTACCGACTTCATGGGTCGGGCAGAGACAGCCCCGCCCCCCTTTGTCTCGCGAAGCTTGGGGCGCACCTTCGATCAAAGTAGCGTTGGTGAATCGCGCCGTCAGATCTGTCCTACGTGCTGCCTCGAGCTCTCCGGTTTCGAATCATCTCATGATGAGCAGACAGGCTCGAGGGACGGTTGCGACGGCGTACCGGCAGGGGATCCTGATAATGGGCGGACAAGATGGGGCTCACATTTCCTTACCCCTGACGATACGCTAAGGCAAAGGGACCGGGGGCTTGCGCAAGGACCGGGGGCTGCCGACCATGCAACACCGCGCCGCCCGCTCCCTAAAGGATACTCCCGTTTCTGCCGTTTCGTCGTACATATCCCGCATATCCATCTACTTCGCCTACACGGATGGCCCTATGACAATCCATCACACCGCGAGATCAACACCTTCACGTCTGTGCACCATTGCTGGGCAGAACATCCAACGGAGTGCGAGGCGATGCAGCAGGACGGCCTCTGCTGAGGTGCGCATGCAGACGATTCTAACCCAGTTTGATGTCAGCTGCAGCGTCATGTCATTTTAATGTGGCGTGGGACCAGGTTATTGAAATGGTGTACATGGCACAACACTCAGCTTGACCGCCCAAAAAGGCCAACCGCTTACGGCCAGAGGACCAAAAGTTGCCATTTCCCCCAATCCAACGGCGTCTCCATCACCTCGAACCGGCTTCATGGCCTTGCCTGCTGCGTATCTCGGAGATGGATTCCCCATCAAAAGCCCGATCAAAAGTCGCGAGCAATAAATCCTGCATAAAACATGGGTTTTGTGCCGCCAAGCGCCGTCTTGTTCCCAATGTGGGCATTCTATCGTGTAGCCTGGGCAACCCCCAGCCATACTCTATCATATTAACATTATTGATTTCTTCACGGACGGCGCATCGCTGAACGGCTTGGTGCACTGATCCAATGAATTTCGCATCCATGGAGTTCAACGTCGTTTGTATTCTGGCTTCAAGTGCATTGTGGCTCCCGATGGAAGGAAATCTTTTTCTATGCTCATGTTCGAAGGGTCCTAAAGGAACCATAGAGTACGGCGGCCTAGTTTACGACAGATGCCCCCTAGAGCAACCCGACAAACAATTGACCCAACAGGCACATTTCGGGCTTTGCAGCCTCCTACAGCTCTTCCTGGGATGGTTAGCTTCGTTGACTTTCCATGTCGACAAGTTGGCGGCTTAACTCTCCTCGCGAAGGCGAAGTTTCATAGTTTTGCGCCTAAGCCAGGGAACACTTTCATCGCGAGGTTCCCGAAACATACAAGATTCGCAGTACTTAACTCAATCTCTTCAGTCTCGCTTCAGGACACACTAGGCTCGTTCGAATGTTGGACGCATTTAAGTTCGCGATGATCCGCTCACAGTTCACAGAATCAGCTTGACTTAGCGTCAGCTCATGGGCACCTGGTCAAACTCAGCACCTTCGCGTCCAATAACGATTAGAAAAAGACAAAGTCGGGGAAAACCACAACCACGGGTCCCGCATCGATACAGCAAATACCGCAGCCGACATACCCCACTATCAGAGAACAAACATACAGACAAAATAGGAATGTTGTGTTACTCGACTAATTAGACCAGGACATTATCCCAGGCTCCAAATGAGTATCAGTACCTCCGCATTGCTATACCCCTGCGAAAAGGCCAAATGATCTGCTTGAGAATTCCCTTACCAGCTCTTACGGGCTTATGTATGGTGTCCGAAAGGTTGCTTTCAGTGACTCGGGTTTGTGGCTTGCGGCACGGCCTCGGGCAGCGCGAGAAATGGGGTGTCTCACGCTGTACCCGATTCCCGGGACCGACAGGCACTGTATTCGCTCTGGCGCAACCAATTGCTGGACGGACGGCGCTATGGGCACATCAGCATGACTTTTCGAGCTGAAGCCGCCAGAAAATGATGACCATCTCCAGCTCAGGACTCTACTATGTAATTTGTATTGCAGTCGGTTTTGGAACAAGTTTTTATGGGGTTTTACCCCTTCCCTTGGTTATATATATGGGGAGTTTTATTTATTTACTTATTTCAAAAAAGAAAAAAAAAGATTTGTTTTTCTTTCCGTTTCTCATGAACGATTTGATTTTCTCCTTCTCTTTCCATCCGCAGCCGGTCAGAAATGTCGTGTTGTTTATCCATGTTGTGTTATTCCCATCTAGCCTCCAGCCGTTATCGCGCAGGCCACCACTGTACCCCAAGGAGTAAGGGGCCTACTACGGACTTGGTCGATGGCAAGGGCCAGTATGTAGCTCTGTAAACCGCCAGCAAAAGCTCTCGGGTTTTTATATTCGTCCGGTCTCGATGGAAGCAATGTTGGCCCGAGGCTCGTAGACGTGCTAACAGACAGCCATCGCATCGACTTTGCGTCAAGCCTTGCATCGAACAACCTTCTGGATTTAAACTGGCGCGCTATCTCGGCCGCTTTCGGGTCCCTGGTCCGAAGGGGTTAAGGGGCATGAATAGGCGGCAATGCAGTTGCATCACCGAGTGATTTGAAGTACCTTGCCAGATTGCGTCGGAACAGTGTATTTGCAGACACCAAGATGTTTTGAGGACCACCAAGGAGCAACTCGGCTGGCTCCCCATGAACATGTTGAAACCAGTAGTCCGCCGCAGGTAGGACAGCAGACACCACTGTGAACGACGGGACGGGCCTCGCACCGCCGTTTCGTCTGACTAGTCGTGAAGGGTTCGATGAGTGAAAGGGGGAGCAACAGATCAGTTTGCTTAACCCAAAGCTCGCACGACAGTGCGGCATTGGCGTATTACCCAAGCTTGGATCGGACACCATGTTGAGATGGAACGAGCCATCCGCCATTGGTCGATGCCAATACATTGGAGCAAGACTAAAGTATAGAAGGCGTATAACTAATTCGCTAGGCCGATTGACTAGAAGGGCGAGTTCAATAATAGAGCCGATATTGCCTGCATGCAAGTCAGCTGCACGCACGTCGCTGGCTGACCCACGCTATCCGGATGAATGCGTTGCGCCCCGCGGCCTGCCGCGTACGTAGCTTCAAGTCAACCGCCGGGAGAGTCGAGTTGGGTTGACTGGCAGTACAAGAAAAACAGCTTAACGGTTGTCTGACACACCCGTACCTGCAATGGTCAAGTCTGGTGTAGACAGGAAGTTCTGACGATGATAGCCCACCCCGTAGTTATCTGGCCTGTCATCGGGGTTCCCTAAAGAATCTTGTCTTGCTGCACACAGTTGTTATCGGTGTTGTCGACATTGACCTCCATTGAATATGACAGCCAACGCACCGATCGCAGCACCTTGCGTGCTCCTGGGGCCATGTACCAACCTCAATCGCCTCTCAGTACCGGTACTTTGCAGCCAGCAATCGGAATCCAGGCCACTGGGCCGTTGTCCGGCAGGGAAGGAGGGCAAGTCATGATTTGGTGCTCGTCATTGGACAGATCAAGGGACATTGACTTTAGGGCGTCACGTGACGAAAAGCATATGCATGCAGCCGCCTTTGGCCCGTCGCTCCCGCCAGATTCCCCAGTTTTTACCTTCGATTCCCTGGCACCACTCTCCACGGGCGGGCCACGACCACCACCCTCCCCTCCCCTCCCTCCCCCTTCCATCGCTGCCTCATCACTACCACATTTTCTGTCGTTGCAACTGCCTTCTCTACGGTGGCCGTTGTCCGTCTTCTTCTCCTGATTCTCCTGTCTGTCTCGCCTTCCCCTCCATCTTCTTCAAAAGAAACCAAAGCCCTCCTGGCCGATTAAGGCTTGCTCGCCACTAAGTCTGGGATCACGGACCTCTTTGGTTAAAAAGACTCCAATCCCCCTAGTTCGCCTGTCACGATGGCCAGGGTGGTCTCCTGGCCACCTAGGCTTCGACAATCACTCACGCCTGGCTACCTACCTGATCCCTGCCCGAACTTGTCTTGGCTTGACTCTGGGAATATTACGCATACTGGTGGTGAGTGGTACAATAATGGGGGCCAACGTGATCACACCTTTGATTCCCCCCCTTCCTCAACGAGTACCGAGTCTTGAACCCTCTTTGTGGAATGGTGTGGCGAGTGACCATGTCGGAGAGCGGAAGTAGAAGTGGAAGCAAGGGGGATTGTGTCCACTCTCGAGTTGGGTCGAGAACGAGCCAGCCACACGCCGAAACCACACCAGTCAGCCTGATGACCACGGTAAGGGCGGCGGCGGCGGCGGCAACATCCTCACAACGAGACGACGACGACGGTAATAACAATGTGTTCATCTGTCACAACATCCAGACACACAGGCGCCCTCTCGAGAGCACAAAGCATGACCTGAAAAGACCTCTGTACCGAGACAAGCCGCTTCGTCCTTTTGTGCCGACCGAATCCTACCTGATGGAATGAGCACGGGGCGCCAGGCGTCTGTCTGGCTCGTCGACTTTTTTTTTTTTTTGACTTTTTTTTTTTGGCTTCGTTGCGCGACGAAGGCGGGAGAAGAAGTGACTTTGCGCCACAGTGCGCCGTCTTTACATCGCACGAGGTCGCGACGCTGCCACATCCTGCCAGCCGGGCGAACCTGGCAAACCTCGCCATCTCAAACAAGCAGGGAGATTGGTTGATCAGGTCGAGTCAAGCCCATAGGTGGAAATTGAAATGGAGTTGCGAAAACGGCAGTTAACATCAGGCGGGAGACGAGCGCAGAGCCATGGTAAAGGGCTCAGGAGTGAGCAGAGTCGAGGGCCGTCTGGACGAAGGACGAGCGAAGTCGAGGCCGTTACTTTGATCAGGCTGTTGTGGGCGAGATTCTGCCTGCACCTCGATATCCACGGCTGCTTCCCTTGGATGACAACGATTTTCCTCTGCCCGACGCCAATGCCTGGTCCCTGGCTGGTTTCTGCAACCGATCCAGACAGCCGTACGACGAAGAGGTTATTGGACGATAATCCTCGCTCAATACATATGAACCGACGGGATTGTTACGACGACAGGGCCATTTTATCATTTGCATGTATTTCTGCATTCATGTGTCTGGCCACATCAACCGTCTCCCACGGGACCTCGGCCGTATGCAGCAAGCTGGACGGGCGGCCAGTGGAGTGGGAGACACCCGCAGCAGCCAGGGCAAAGAGTGGACTGAAAGTCGACGGATCAGGACATAGGCCTGGATCCATGCCGGATGGACGATTGATGGCTGCTCAACAGACTTCCCGCTGCGCATTAATTCTCCAGCCATGGTCCCTTACTGCGTGGTACTGTACTGTCCGTCGTTCGGTCAGCAACGTAAACCGGCCAGCTCCACGTCCAACGGCGATTGACGACTGCACCACGGCACACTATGGCTGAGGTACAGCAAGAACGCACCGCACCAACGCACCTTAACCAGGTCGGGTTACGGTACCTCTCTTGAGTGCATTACCACCAACAGAGCTAGCAACGATCCGATGGATCTTGGGGTTCCTTTCCCGAAGCCCGGTCACTTCCTAGCTGATGCCTTATTATCTACTTGGACGACTTTTGAGGGGAACATGATATCGGAGAGAAAGACAACTTCAACTCCTCCATGGGGTGAGCTATACATACGGCTGGTTGGGCAGCGGCTTGAGACGTGGCAGCGTCCCAACTCGAGCACGCTAGGAGTGTGCTGAGTGAGCGCACCTGGCACACACAAGATGGTGGGGAGAGGCAAGTAGGTATGGGGGACGACACGCACGAAAGCAACGAGGGGCTGGCACAGACGGACAGACATGGGATGGGTGAGGCAGCAGAAGTACGCGCACGATGGCGGCAAAGCAGCGGTGAGCAGAACATCTGACCTACTCGTCGTGCTTCTGTCACCGACAAACAAGGGACAGCTCGGGTCCCGTTCGTCCCGTACTCGACACGTTAGGGTTCATCTGGTTCGGTCCCTGGGTCACATCAATATTTTCTGATCGAAGCTGGGCTTCCCAAAGGAAACAATTCATAATCTTCAGGGCAACTCGACATCGGTTGGTGCAGCCTGTGTCCCTAGAACATCTTAGCTATCGTGCGATACGAGTGTTTGCTGTTGGTCGACAAACGAGCCGGAAATGACCTGTCAGATCTGACAACCTGAGTCGTCGCAAGCCACGCGGCGGCGGCGGCAGCGGCGGCAGCGTAAATATGGTACGAAGGCCAAGCACGGGGGTATCAACCAAGGCAATCCGAGAGAGATGCCATGTTTTGCATCGTGGCCGACTTCTTCTGGGCCCCTGACGCCTGGATACGCGATCGCACATCGAACCAGACGGTCGAAACGGCAAAAAGGAAGCCTGGAATGAGAGATTTGAGGATTTCTTTCGTCATCTGAGCGCCCAGTTGGAGAGAGAGTAGTGAGGGGTTGCCTTTTCCCGCCCTTCACTGCTCCTCACCCACCCCATCTTCCTTCTGCCTGCCTGCGCGCCCATCGCCGAAGAAATTGGTCACGGCTCGTGTCCAACGTTGCCGACACCTTGCAGCAAGGTGCAGGCCATGGAGGGACGCAAATTAACTGGCTCTTCATGCGGTAGCCATCCATTGACAATGCACTATGTACAGTACTTTGGTCAAACTTTTGCGCGCCCAGCCCCCGGGCAACCGGGCAGCATCCATTGTCCACGTCGCTCAACCCCCGATTCGGACCTCAGGTTGGGCTTGGTCTAATGGCCCTCTTTCAGGCCACCTGCATGGCAGGTTGCACCCAAGGGGCAACCCGAACCACTAACACGCCTCAACGATATTCATGCGACTCCAACCATGGCCGCTTGGGCCCGTCACCGCCCGCATGGTGCTGCAGTCACAAGCTGCGGACCGATGCGGCCTGCAGCAGGATCGGCGTCGATCCGCTTGTTTTTACCACCAAACCTGTCCACGGCAGCTGTCTGTCCAAGTCCGGCCCCCCGTCAACCCCGGTCATACCGTCAGTCCTCGCCCGTTGCTCCCGGCTCTTGTGCCTCCGCCTAGAGAGAGACTCTCTTTGCTTTTTCGTGTCCTCATCGGAGGCGCCATTGCATTGCAGGCATGCACCGTAGTGCTCAGGGATACATACCTCCACAGCTTTCTGCTAATCCCGGTCGACAAGCACCCCGAGTCGCTTTTATCGTCTTTGAGTCGCCTTACTCGATGCGCCAACCAGGCGGGGGACGCCTGTACTCGCTGTGTGGGAAGGAGTGCGCGGGTGTACGGATTTACAGAGTACGGAGGTGATGTGTGTAAGGTGGTGTCAGGTCCTGTCGTCCAACCTGTCACGCTTGCAGTGGGGGACCTCGGACGGCATCCCCCTTTTCTTGCCGGCCCCGCGGCTGTAACCTGATTTGGGCCCCGGGTGCGTCTTCGCATCCCGCCCGGGGTCGTTTCATAGACCGCAAAGCGCACGCACACACACACACACACACACACACACACACACACACACATGGATGCCAAAAAAGCCCAGGGGCCGCCATGGCATGGCCGTAAGCGTTAGGAAAAGCGAGGCGACTGCAGCCCGGCCCTCAGGAAGGGGAGGGGAAGAGCGAAGAAGGCGGGAGGGGAATAGAAGCTGGTTCCACCAACCCCCCCTGGGCTCGGCGACCTTTGTCAGACTGCAGGATGCGCAGACGAGTGGAGGGTTGGAAGGGGAAGGAAACAGGACAGATCTTTCCTTCGTCTCCCTCCGCCTGGATCCAGGCACTGCACATCCAACGTGGCGGTCTCCTGCAGCCTGTCCGAACCGGACGGGAAATCCACACCGCACAACACCCGAAATGCGCCACGCGAAAAAAACCAGCTCGTTGGTCTCAGACAAAAATGCTCACGTGACTTTTCATGTGTACCCTGTCACCGACTCTTTTCTGTCTCCCCCACATGTTTGGTTAAACCTACGCTCCGGAACACGTTCGTCCCCATCTATTCCATTCGGGGAGCAGGTCCGGGCCCTCAGGTGCGGGACTGGAGCCCTTGGTTTTCGATCGCCGAGCTCCAGCCTCTTCCGGCCGGACATTTTCCGCCCGTACGAAGTGGCCGAAAACTCTCCGTAAGAAATCATAAAAATAACGTCAAAGAAAGTCGTAGTTTTTGGTAAGAGGTCGCAGCGATCAGCAACTCAACCCAGATTGGGGTTCTTTTTTGCTTTTTGTATTTTGCTTTGTTTTCTTCTCTCACTCCCCTTGGGCCACACGGGATCTCAAACATTAACTATTTCGCCCTCCAATCAAAGGCGGGGAAAACGGAAGAAGAAAAGACTCAAGGTTTAAGCGACGGAGGGGAAGAGAGAAAAACAAATTCTCGACAAAAACCAGTACCGGACCCTTTTCAGGAGGCCAGAGTGCCCGCTCCACCCGTCACCGATTTACAAGTTTAATGAGATAAACCATGGCTGATACCGACACGGCCAGGGTCAACAAGGCCTACTTCAAGTGCGTACACACACACCTGTCCATTTTCCTTATACCCGTCCACGAAGAGGGTTCATAGCAGTGCGATGCGAGTTGCATCCGATTTGTCGGCTCTCTGTTTCCCAGGTTCCTGCAGATCAACTTGAGACTCCCCATCGCTCGTGATCCATGTACGGGTACTCTGATGGACCCCTTCTCGACTTTGAGGGACGTGATTAGAGAAGAGTGAGGACCAAGTGGAACGTCGAGACGCGTTCTATGCACAGTTCACTCCTTTTGGCTGCTTTACGTCGGGATGGACTGGGCAAGAAGAAAAAAGGAAGGGGGGCAAAAGGGCCGGGGCTAACATGGTCGCTGCCCAGCAAACTGGCTGCCGAGTACGACGCCAGGTACGAAAAGACAACATTGCAACTCGAGAGGGAAATTCGCAAGCGTAAAGACTTTATTGGCGCGGATTGGGTCGTCGACGATGATGAGGACGAGGACGACGATGGTGTAGACGACAGTGGGGACGAAACTGCGCAACCGCCGCCGGTTACGGGCAGAAAGTGCGTGAGACTCCTCGACTACGCCTGCGGAACCGGCCTCATATCGAGGGTGAGTTCCTTTTCATGCATTGTTTTCCCCCCTCCCCTCCTTTCTTTTCTCTGCTTGTGAATGTTGTTTGTTCGTGTTTCCTTGAAGGCAGTGCGTGTCCCTTGGTTGTTTGTCTGTTTGCTTGTTTCGCCTGTCGTGTACAGACGTTTCTGTGCAACTATGCCGTTTGTGGTTGCCGTTGATTTTTTCTTCCTTTTCCATTAGTTTACACAGAGAGTGTACGATATGAGAGTTGAAAGGCAAATTGTACTTGGAGGCTGACAATTTGGGATGGATGTAGGCCCTCGCGGAGTTCACGACGCATTGCGTCGGCATTGACATCTCGGAGAACATGGTGGCAGTTTACAACGCCCGGGCAGAGAACCAGGTGAGCAACCGCAATGGATGACTCCTAAGTTTAGTCCATTTTGCCTCTCCCTTGGCTTGTATACGCGACATCCACCACACACACACACACACACACACACACACACACACATACACACACACATACACAAGGAATCGAAAGAGAAGAAAGAGAGAAAGGAAGGAAGAAAAAACACCGGCCCCTGTGGGCACGCCATCACAATTCCTGTTCTGCCCATGGATCCGAGCGGCGAAGAGAGAGTTTTCGAGGGTACCCGAGACCAGACTGTTCGCCTCGGGTTGTGCCCAGACTCTGTTTGCACAGACAATAGAGAGGGGCATGGGGAGGGGGCGCTGCGGTTCAGAAGTCTGACCGTCTGAAATCTCCTCTCACACCTCACGTTGGTCTCATCTCAGCCCTGCTGACCTTGCCTCCCCGCCTTGAGAATGACGTGGACACACTTCTTTGCCCTCCCCCGCCATCTCACCATCTCATCCCATCTTACCTGTTGACCTGGTCCCGGACCACCTCCCCCCCCAAATCTCCCCTCCCCTCCTTCGGCCGTGACCGACGGGCTACGGCGCGCACGGGGGAGGGGGGAAACAGTACGTGACCAAACACCAAAGGAAACTCTGCGCAAGTTTTGGAAGGAAAAACGAGGGGGAAGGGAGGGGGCAGTACGAGAACCTCGGCTGACTGACACGACCTTTTTCTCTCAAAACGCAGGGCCTAAGCACCGACGAGATGCGCGCCTACCAAGGCGACCTCACGGACCCGTCCGATCCGGACCCCCCGGCGTTCTCCGCCTCTTCCGACCCGGACGGCCGGTTCCGCGATTTCGACGTCGCCGGCGTCGGTCTCGGGTTCCACCACTTTGCAGACCCGGAGCTGTCGGCGCGCCGCATCGTCGAGCGGCTGCGGCCCGGCGGGGTGTTTGTCATTCTCGACTTCCTGCCGCACGGGACCATGGACGCCGCGCTGCCGGCGGCGAACACGGTTATGCACCACGGCTTCTCGGAGGAGAGGATCCGAGCTGTCTTTGAGCAGGCTGGCGCGGGCAAGGATTTCGCCTTGGAGGAGCTTGGGAGCGGGGTTGTTTTCGGACGGCATAGGCATGGACACGGGCATAGCCATGCGGATGGGCACGGTCATGGACACAAGGCTGGCGACGGACATGGACACGGGCATGGTCACGTAGAGGGGAAGGAGGGGACGAAGAGGCGGGTGTTCCTTGCGCGGGGAACAAAGGTGTAGGCATTCGGCCATGCGTGATCGTTCTACGAGGAATTGAACCCTGGACTGTATCATGATGTGGTATGATACTATCATCAGCTTCACACCCCAACGACCCACGTTGCGTGGACTGAACTGCATGCTGGATTTTCCGCTTCTGGAGATCTACTGCTGTGCCTGTTGTGCCTCCTGCGCCCGCTGCTCCTTCTCAATGATGTCAACAGCGAAAGCGCCTCCCAGCAGAATGGCGGGCTCCTCAATGTTGTGATGCTCGTAACTATGTCGCACGCGTCAGTCTCACTTCATACCTCACGACCTACGACAGCCGAATGCCAGATTGTCGGCAGCCACAGCTGCGGTTGCACTTGCGACTGGTCAGACTCACCTCAGAGTACCGACACCGCCGGCTTCGAGCAGGAACGCCGGGCCGTCCTGCAGGGTCTTGCCGGCCCAGCGCATGGCGAAGGCGCGGAGGATGTGGCCGTGGGCGACGATGAGAACGTCACCATTGGGCGCGTCCTTGTCGCCAATGACGGGCTTGTGCCACCTTTCGCGGATATCCTTGATCAAGCGGTCCAGACGGTCAGTGACGTCTTGGGGGCTCCTGCGGTGGGTCAGCATTGACCTCTTTTGTATTTCTTCCATCTACTCCGGTAGACTTCTCCTGACACCATGCGATCGATGTAGGCCGAGAACCATTGAAGCATCGTTGTAGGCCGTTGTCCATCCGGAAGCCCTCCCAAGTGACACATCAATCATGGGCGCCTTGGAAGAGGCGTTCCCACAGATGGCAGCGGGAGAAAAAAAGTCAGGGAAAAGGTCTAGAGCAACACTCACTCTCCGCCGGGACAGCCATCGCGCCAAATATCCCAGTTTTCGCTGAGGCCCTGCTCCTTGCGGATGCGGCGGATTTCGGGGGACGTGATGCCCTCGTAGTCGCCGTAGTCCCACTCACGGATATCCTCGGTGACCTCAACGTGGGCGTTGCAGTACGGCCCGTCGCCGTCGATATCGCCATGGCACTTCCAGGGGAGCTCATTGCTGATGCCGAGGTTCAAAAGCTCAAAGGTCCGCTGGGCACGCCTGCGGGGAGAGACGTAGCTGACATGTCTTTAGTTGATGTTTCATCATGCGTGAAGATGTGTCTTAAGGGAAGGCGGATGGGAGGAGGTGGCATTGTGATGTGACCCGTCAAACATTGAGATAAACCGAAGCTGAAGGGTGGCACGGGGCGTTGTCAGGGCTGAACGCAGACTTACATGTGAGAAATCCTCTTGGGCACGACGAGCCGGTCGCTACCCACAAGAGCGCGGCCGGTGGCACGCACACGCCTCTCGCCGTTGGCGGTCAAGGGAATATCGGTGCTGCCAGTGTGGCGGCCGTTGAGGGACCATTCCGTCTCGCCGTGGCGGATGACGAAGGCGCGGGGGGTCGTCATGCCGGGCGACCGGTGCTGTTGAGAGTCTGAGGTTGGAGTCTTTAAGTTTCGACAGCGGGTGTAACCTCGGATGGGTGTGGGGAGGTTAAGCGATCTGTGCTAATGCCGTCTCTTTCGCGGGGAAGCGGAAGGCGATCTACTGGATGGCGCAAGAATACCGAGTTAGTCTATACTACTTTGTTGCAGCGGCTGAGATATTGGCAAATGTGTATGGGTGTGCTGTGACGTTTGTGCATAAGGGCAGAGTTTGTGAGATGATGGGCAGCGGATGGGGAAAAGTTGAGACGACGTTTGACGACGTTGAATGACGTTTCTGATGAGCGATTTGGCTTTGTGCACAGCCGTCCCGCTCTTCCCGCCTTTCCGCTCCATCTCAGCTCCGCACTCGTGGAAAGAGAGACGACGGAGGTGGCCTCGGCATAACATTAAGACTGTTATCCTGCAAGAGTCAACTTTGACTGATGAAGCCGATGGTCCTAGCCCGTCATCCCGCGATGTGATATATCAGCCAAGCCTATGCGGGGGAGGCAGTGCTGAAAATCTTCCCTCTTCTTCCCGCCCGCCTGCTAATGTTTCTCTGATCTTCCTCGGCACCACAAAAGGACAAGCCTTTTGGGCCCCCCCTGCATCACATCTTTCTATGCTCCGAGAACGAGATGAGATCCTTCTCCACACATGTCTCGCGTGCACTTGCCGCATCTCGCGTCCCGTGTGCCCGTTGTCATTGGCTTCTGTGACATCTGTCTGGTTTGAAGCGGTCAAGGACAAGACGAAAGACCGAGGAGGAGATGGGGAATGTAGCAGAGAGAGACCCTCAATCCTGTGCCGTGAATTGCGTTTCAGGACAGACTGCGACAGGCAGGGGCCGCGCGCAGCCCCATGCAAGCCCGATTAGGCTATAGTTGATAAGAGAGAAGAAGGGTAGGGGTTCTTCATTTTGTGTCCTATGGCGGATAGATGCCGAGAAAGAGCCAGGAGGCGTTGTCGTGGATGTAAGGTCAGAAGATGAGGGGAAGGGATGATGGGTGCAAGAAATACAGATGATGGCGATGGTAAGGGTGAGTGTGGGGAGGGGAGGAGTAAGATGCTCTCACGAAGTTTGTTTCAACGCACCAGAAAGAAGTGGAAATGAACAATCCCGTTTAATAGGACGAAAAAAGGCAGTTGAGTTCGGTTCTGTTTTCTCTTGCCTTCTTATCTTTGTCGGTTTTCCGCTCGCTCCGGAGTTGTATGGCGCAGTTGATCGAAAAAGGTCTCCTTCTCTGTTTCTCTACCACGCGAACTTTATATTGAGAATACCAACCCTTCGGAGAAAGGGAAAAACGGGCTCTTCTTAAAGTTCCCAACTCTTATTACTCCAGTCCCTTGTTTTCCCAAAAAGCCCGCTACATCAGTCATGGCCCAAGGCGACGACGTCACGCCAGGCCCAGCATTGGCAGGCCGATTACTAAGAGCGCTGGGGGTCCCTCTGCAGCGGGGCTGCCAACATCACTATTACCGCCGCCACGGTGTTTCCGCTTCCGGATTTGACGCGACTGCGCTGGAGCTTGTTGCTTGGCCTTCCTCGCCCGCCGCAACGGAGCCGACGACGCCGTTTTCGACACCGACCACGACGGACGGCAATTCTGGTTGTGATTTCGATTCTTGCGACTGCGATTCTCCACAGACGACCAACGGACGCCGGTATAGCCAACCACCATTGAGTAGATTGCAGGCTCACGGGCGAACCAATTCTCTCGATTCGACGACCACCGACTCTTCGACTGTATCCTCCTCTTCGTCGCCCTCGTCGCACTCTCGGTGGGAGACTTTCGGTCAGGGCGAATTGCCGACGATAGACCGTAACTCGAAGCACGTCGAAGACAGAAGGAGTAAGGAGTCGAGGGAAGTCTGGAGAGAATACTGGTGATTCTCGTGCATCAGCCAAGTCGTCTAGAGCAGGAGGAAGAAAAGAGACATTTCTCACACGCACACGTGCCGATATGAGCGGCTTCACAAAGTTCCGCGCCGGCCTCACGGCCGCGGGCTGCGCCGCCATCATCTTTACCGGCGCCACCTACGGTGCCGGCCTCAAGACCCAGAAGGAATGGAAAGAGGTAAGCTAGACAGCCACCCCCTCTGTTTTTCCCTTCCATCCGAACTGGAAGATGTTGACATTTCGCGTTCAGGAAAGGAAGAACTTCTGGGAGTCTCCGTACGATGAGCAAATCTCTCTTCTTGAGGGCCAGCGCGGCCGCTTGGTTACGGAGCGTCGCAACTGGGAAAGGAAGCTCACGTACTTGGAAGAGAGGATAAAGGAGAGGGAGCCGAAGAGGCCCGAGAGTTGACCAGAAGGGATGAACCACTCTGATGAAGTCTGCGATCTCCGCGGCCATGAAGCGGGCGGCGGCGACACGTCGACCCTCCGCACAATGCTGACCTAATTTGCGAGTGCAAAGGGTCGCCTCTATGCAATCAAGGCATCTTCCAGAGGTGCGCTGGGACGCCGTTACGAAGCGAGCAATTGGCAGCTCCTCGCCTGGCTGCCCACCATCTTTACGTTACGGTCGCATGATAACACATCAAAAGCTGTACACCATTGTAACCATAGTTGTAGCAATCGCCGCATGTGTAATGTCCTGCAGCCATTACATTCGTCAATACATCTGTCTATGCCCTAGTGCTTTATCCTTATGTCAATGGCTTGTTTGAATGCCTCCCATAACCTCGTTACCGCTCGAAAACGCCAAGTCGATGCTCCCGACAGCCTTTACCAGCTGGAACCCTTACTCGGTCTTACCGTCATTATCGATCGTCGGGAGGGGGATGGCTCGGTAGAGACAGATGAGCGCAGAGTGCGACTCGCCACCACCCGCCAGAGCATCGATCTTGTCGGGCGTAACCTCAGACACCTTGTCGTCGTTAAACCACCACCAGTTCCCGTCCTCCTCGCCCTTCTTGCCGGTCTTGGGGTCGACAGGGGCAGTCTTCTTGACGTAAGCAGTGTAGTGACCGCTGTCTGCGCTCGCTCCTTGATGAGTGACGACGCCTCGCAGCTCGTAGATTCCAGACTGGTTGGCGCCTTCGTCCTTGACCAGGTCCTGGTTGACCAAAGCGTAAAGCTCCTTCTTGGCGGCGATGAGGGCTGCGTCCTTCTCGGCCTCGACCTCGGCGTCGGTCTTGAATGTTTCAGTCATCTCAGTGTCGCCATCAGAAGTCGTAGCGACCGGCTTTCCAGATCTCTCCGCCTTCTTGTCGTTGGCCTTCTCCAGAGCCGTCTTACCCTCAGGACCACCGGAGGCTCCGGCAATGTCACCTCGGTCAACAGGGTTGATCTTACGCCTCTTCCGGGCCCGCTCAATATCCTCCTCGTCCTTTCGAATCTCGCGAACCTTGTCGCGCACAGGGACGAGAGCTTTCTTCAGCTCGTCGGTACAGAACTCGACAACGTCAAGCTCGTGGGGGAAGGTGACCTTGCGCATAATCTTGGCCTTCTTCTGCACCTCGCGTTTCCAGAAGAATCGAACGAAGTGAACAGTCAGGTACTTGGGCAGTCGTGAGATTAGTGACTTCTTGGTGTAGGTTGTATCCCTGTCCAGGACTGCAGACTTCTTCTCCAGCTTCTCTGTCAGAGCAGCCAGGATACCGTCGCGCAGGTGGTTGACAGATGAGTCAATGTGGCAGTTGAGCTTGAGGAAGGTCTCGCTTGACTTGACCGGCTCCTCGCCACCGTCTCTAGCGGCTTGCTCGTCAACCTCAAGTGTGGACTGGAGCTCTCCAGCCATATATCTGTCGATGAAAGAGGAGCCTTCCGACTCGGAAAGCTTCTGCTTCAACTGGGAGATGATCTGAGACCAAGCCTCCTCGGCATCCTGTTGGGCATAACCAGCTCCGGTCTTGGACTTCTCGGCAAACTGCGGATAGACCATGCGCAGAGTGCTCAAGAAGGTGAGCGGGGGAATGCTACCCTGGGTCTCCGACATGTTCTTGTACAAATCTGTGAGCTGGGTAGCAATATCGGTCGAGCTAAGACCGAAGCTGCTGCCGGCATCGCCGCTGTCTGACTTGTATGTGGTGAGAGCACCCTGGAGTTCGGGGATCGATCGAAGGGTTTGAAGTGTCGAATTGAGGTAACACGTGTTGCCCAGGTTGGTGAGGCCGGCGGGGGTGGCGCCTTCTTGCTGGGCGGCTTCTGCTTCGGTCATGTCCTCGACGAACTTGATCGCTTCCTTGGGACGGGCGAGATCTGCGTTCTCTCCGGATGGCTTGCCCATCATCATGAGTGTGGCACCGGCCTTGAGGCCGAACTTGGACATGTCGTCATCGTCCTTGACCTGCTTACCCTTGACAAGGATTTTCTGTCGCTCAGGCTCGACGCCCGTCAAGCTGTAAAGTTGGTACTTGAAGGTTTCGCCATTGGAGGAGGTGTCGATTTCGACCTGGTACTTAGTGCCTTGGTGGCTAACGGTGACTGCCTCTGAAGTCAGAAAACAGTCGAGAATCCGATGGCTTGTTGAGGCTGCTCACCTGGTATTGACGCCATTGTTTCGTTGCAATGCTGATCGAACTTGTTGCAGAGAAAAAGAACGATATGTGCAGTTTGATGAACAAAATCCCAACTGCGAAACGTGCAGGTCAAGGAGAAGTTTGTTGAAGGCACCAGGCGGTTTGCGTCAGTACGGATACCTTGGGGTGGGTAGGCAGTAGTACAAGGCAGCACGCTGAATGGTAGCGGGGAAGCGGTGTACCTGCAGGGTCCGTTTCAGCTGCCGATTCGCTTATTGCGATATCCCCTTGTACGTTCCTCTTGCCGCATCTGCTACCGCATTCGACAGTCTTCCACGTCTTCGGAATGAGGAGCGCCCTTGGTCATCGACGGAATTCTTTTGACTCAAAAACTTAGATTCCTGACTGTCTTTAACGGCTGATACTTCCAAAGAAAAGAGGGGGAAAAATCTGGAAGCAAATTGTCTGATTAATCATCTGACTGAACACATCTATAGAGAGCTGTTCGGGATATGCATCTATGGAGTACAAGCGGGGGATCGCCACTAAGGAGCTCGCCTCCAAATCACGTGAAAGAGCTACCAGGTATAGCTGATTCAGCAAGGAACGGTGACAGCTACGCAGGAGGTGGAGCTGCGGCGGTGCTACCCGCCCCACTACGAAACGTCAGGCTTCCGGCTGAGCCAACCTCACGAACCCCGCGGTCAACATCCAACTCCAGCCTCTTAGCATCTCAAAGGTTGGACGCGGCCACGTCTCGCCATCATGGTTGGCACTCCCTTCGCAATTGGATCTTGCTTCAATTCACTAACTTTGCCGACATAGTCTCAGTCCCTTCGACCCTACCTCCAGGCCGTCCGGAGCAGTCTGACGGCCGCCCTGACGCTCTCCAACTTCGCTTCTCAAACCGCCGAACGACACAATGTCCCCGAGATCGAGGCGCAGACATCCCCCGAAGTCCTTCTGACCCCCTTGACCATCGCCCGAAACGAGAACGAGCGAGTCCTGATCGAGCCGAGCATCAACTCCGTGCGCATATCCATCAAGATCAAGCAGGCCGACGAGATCGAGCACATCCTGGTCCACAAGTTCACCCGTTTCCTGACACAGAGAGCCGAGTCTTTCTTCATTCTGCGGAGAAAGCCCATCAAGGTATGCGGGATATTCGACTGCTGTCTGGCCGAGCTCGCGGAAAGGGCAATGCCACGTGGCATACGGCTTTCGTATGTGGAAGGACCGCGCTGACCAGGCTTGCTAGGGACACGATATTTCTTTCCTGATTACCAACTTCCATACCGAGGAGATGCTGAAACACAAGCTCGTAGACTTTATCATTCAATTCATGGAGGAGGTTGATAAGGAGATTTCGGAGATGAAGCTCTTCGTGCGTGCTCCCTGGCCCTTCCGAGGCACCAGGCCTGTTGCTGACATCTTGCAGTTGAACGCCAGAGCCAGATTCGTTGCTGAATCTTTCCTGACTCCCGTGAGTGCTTCCGCCCAAGCTACGTTGTCTTTACGTCATTAACCGCTTTGTCAGTTCGATTAAAATACCCAACAGCAAGCGTTATATAAGCTAGGAGGTTGAATTTGAGCACTAGGAGGACAACTTCCTGTCGGTTGACCCTGGTGCTCGGCCACGCTGAAGTATTGGGCCAATATCATGATTTGGAGTTAGATGTTGGCTCGAGCGCAGCCGGAATGCCGGGATCCACAATGGTTCCGAACTTGATAGCGGTCCGCAAATCCGGGGCCGAGTGGGAACGACGACATGGGGCCTCATACTTGATATAAAATTCAGATACGATCGCGAATCTTGATTAGCATGTGATTGGCTGTGCTTGGGACATATAAAAGAAACTTCTTATGTTACCTCGAACCAGTGTGCCAACCTAGGGGTAACATCGTGATTGGAAATAGAATGGACGGCAACTCTGTTACAAGTGCGATATGTTAACCACAGTTGAAGGGGAGAACTCTCCGTTTCCCTGCTGCATTCAATGTGCAGCAACACAAATCTCTACACAAAGTCCGGAATGACACTTTGTTCCACAGTCGAACATTGTTACGTTGTCTGACTGAAGACATCTAGGATTAGCCCCTACAGGGTGAGGAGCATTGGCCCGTACCTAATCGATCAAGGGATGGGATGTTGAGCTGAAATCATCGAGACAGACAATTTTATTACTTGATTCTGGATGTTCATCCCTAGGACCTTGTCATTTCCCAGATGCTCCATATCTTGTAACTATCGTATCTAGCCATCACCCGCCATCCCCGTCGTCCATCCTTGTCGTCCCTCTTCGGCGTCCATCATAAATCCAAGCCATCTACACCATGGCAATCGAATGCTTGTATACACTCACTTTGCTGCACCATTTGACTGTTATTCTCCCCGCCAATAAAATGGCAGGACCCTTTCACCTAGATCACATAACCCGGTCTTGCCTCTTCATCCTCCCACTCATCCATCCCCCTTCAACCTCACCATCCCACAACAAGCTTCTTCTGTCCCACTTCCTCCTACTTCACCTCTGAAACTTCGTCCATACTGTGCTATGCACTCCTTCTGTCTTCACTAACACCACGTCGGCATCGAGACTTCAATACAATCGTCTACCCGAGGTTTCTGCCCCATGACGAATCTTCCCATTTTTCATTCAGCTCCGCGTGTCAACTGCTGAAGTCGAAATTATTCCTTCACACTCACGTCGCAAACCCTGGTAAGCTTCACAATGCGGTTTATTAACTTCATAAGCTCCCCTTCTAAACGAAGGCGGCCAGTCACTTACAATTTCCATGCATCTTGTCTTCTCTGTTGTCTGCCCATACTCACACCTTCGTCACTCCTTCCCTCCATGACGGTCTTGGGTTTCTTTTAACAAGACCCTATCACTTGTCATTCATGCTCTCTTTCTTCACCACCCTCCTCCTCTTCTCTCGGCGTCAGGCCCTCGACCCTTTCTTGAGTGTCTCGGCTCTCACATTGTAGAAGATCTCTTCTCATTCCTATTTTCAGCCTAACACAGATTCGGCGCGAACTCTTGCTCATATCCACTTGGCTAGTCTGCTCTAGAAAGGAAAGTGCGTTGGTTCTTTCCTTTTCTTTCCCAGCGTTTTGTTGGGCTGTCGAAGTACTTTCGGTCTCGACGCGGACGCCTATCTGGCACCTCACCTGCACTTGACTTTTCAACAAATTGACTTACTGCCTCACTAAAGAACGTGGTTGGTGAAGCATTTCTCTCTTTCTCTCTGTCTCTCTAATTCACCTCACTACACAATCAAAAGTCTTTGAAAAAGCAGTTATTCATCTAGCGCCAACATGATTCTGCTCATCTCCCCCAAAGTCGTCGCTTTCATCTCCAGCGCACTTTCACTTCATCCTTTTCGCGCCGGTTCGCTATCCTTTCCTCTCTCCATTCTCTTTCACCTGAATTCTTCACTTCCATCTTTCCCAGGTATCGCTCACCCTTTATGCCGTTGCCTGGCTTTGTTATCCTGGCTCGATCACATTCCGAGTTCTGTCACTAACCTCGCCCATCCAGATCACCCACTGTCAACAAGCGTGCTCACGTGGACACCGGCCTCTTACATACTTTGCATCACATTACCTTTCTTGTCACCTTTGTCCCAGAACAACGGTCGTACCCTTGACTATTGTTCACTATGGTCTATACCAAGTCCACAGGTAAGAAGGGAGGCAAGATGGATCACCTCAAGATGCGGAACCAGCTTCGCGATATGGTTCGCCAGGGTGGTTTCACGTCCAGCGACCTACCCGAGGTCGTTGTCGACGACAGCGAGTACGACCAGGAGCCTGGCGGTGTCCGCCTTGACGGTACCCCCTACGGTACCAACTCGGACAAGAACCAGGGTCAGGGCGAGGCGAAGGCTTCTTCCAACCTCAACCCTTCATCTTCCCCATGGGTCCCTACAAACACCATCGCTCGTCACAATATCAGTAAGGTATGCAGGTCTAAGAGGTTGATATTCTTTCAACCAGGCCATTTTAAATTGACTCTCGTCTTCAGGTCGATCAGCCTGAAATTGCTGAGCTTGACGGTACTCCGAAACCCAATATCAACGGTGACGCTCATCTGGTTGTCAACGCGATTTCCCAGAACGGCCATCATCGTCAGAACGACCAGCACCCTCAAAACCAATCAATTCCTGCTACCGAGGATCGCGATAAGGTCTTAGGTTGCGTAAATATCCCCAAGCACTTCCTCTTTACCAACGCTTCAAACAGCAATAGTTCTTACCTGGGCGTTCCGGCCAAGAACGGACGTCACGCCGCTCAGTTTACGATGAACAATTCCCAGTTCATCTCCACTGGCTACCAGCAAAGCCAGTCCATCCCCGTGATGGCGCCCTATGGCCAGCTCAGCGGCAGCGCCTCCATGGGCAACCTCGATCATCTGACCCCTGTTCGCCAGCGCAACGGTGGCCTCCAGTACAACCCGGAGGGCAACGAAGCCGCCGATCATGCTGACGTCGTCAGTCCTGGCAGCGACACTCCCAAGGCGGTTAACATCAACGGTCTGATGACGGAGCCTCGTAATTTCGCCCCACGAACCACGACTGACCTTACTCGCCTCGGAGCTCCTCCCAAGTTTAGCTTGGAGAACGACAGCAACGGAAAGAACCCTCTTGCGACGGATGCTCAGGACCCGTTCATTGCTCTCAACCCACAGGGAGGCCCTGTTCATCGGCCCATTTTCGGTTCGCACATCGACACCACCCACCTGCTCGCGACTGAACAGATTCCTTTCCCTATCCCTACGGGTGAGACCCTGAACTTTGATGATCTCCCTCGCGACGGCAATGCGCAGTCTACGCACAATGATGCCCAGGCCAGTCAGGCTCCGCAGATCTATTTCGGCAACGGAGGCCATGTCATGACTGCTCATACTACTCAGGACATGGCCACTCAGGGTATGGTAGCTCACTGCGTCCCTGCTCAAGGCGTGCCTGCCCAGCACGTCAGTGACAGCAACGCTCTAGCCAACATGCGGGCGGGAACCTACCAGCCCCTTGCGGGACACAACGCAGCGCTTGTCCCCTACCAGGTTGGCTATCCGCCTCAGAATGCCGTCGCGTCTTACGGCGCCCCGGTCCCCGACTACATCCGCGCTCAGCGATCGGCGGAGTTGAACAGACTTACGGCTGGCCCCACGGGCCTTCCTACCGCCCAGGTTGCCCTGCACGAGGCCAACTTCCCCTTCGTCGATCCCGCCACCAGCCCTGCCCATTTTGTAGTTCGAGGTGTCGTCAAGATCGGTAATGTAAGTGAGCCCCGGAGATGTGGTCATCTTAGAAACCGGTAGAGTCTGACACATGGACAGATTCCGTTCGTTACAAACCGGGCCGAGATCATCGCCGTCCTCGGTCGCAACTCTCGCATCCTCAACGACAAGCAGGAGCCTGTCCATATCATCATGGAGCGCATAACCGGTAAGACTACCGATGCATACGTCGAGTTCCACACTCTGGAGGATGCTTCCAAGGCTGTCGAGAAGTATCAGCAGAACATCGGCCGCGGCCGTGTCACTCGCATCGGCCAGCGGCCTGTTGATATTGAGCTCTCGAGCCAGGCCGCCCTCATGAAGGACTTGTTCCCGTCTGCCAAGGGTGTTTTCTGGGCTGGAACCAACCCTCAAATCCTCCCCAGCAACGACGCGGAGCCTTGGGACAATTTCAAGGGCTTCGTCTCCAACGAGGAAATGACGATGCTTGTAAAGCATGTCGAGGTCCCCCACCGAGTAGGGTTCCCTGAACAAGGCATCGATGCCGTTGTAGCTGACTTACTTGCAGTCCCCTTTCTCCAAGGAGTGCCCTCAGCGACCTTTCGAGTGTCTCATCAGCACCCTCACCAAGTTCCCCTGGCACATGAAGGCGAACGTCACTGTCCAGCAGCGCTGCGCGATACACAAGGCGACCTGTGATCTCATCCGAATCCTGGTGAGCAGCATTCAGGAGAGACGCGACGAGCTCAACCTCACCCATCGCCTGCTCAAGCGAGTCGTTACCGCCGCGATGCGTTGCGAGGGATTCTCAGCGCTCCAAAAGGACGACGTTGCCTACCTGGTCGGCATGGATGAGATGGAGCAGCGCGCCTTCGGTCAGCCGCGCTTCGCCGAGGCCTGGCGCCACCTCTACGTTCTGGTTCCCAAGACGGGCGTTCCTTTGGACGTGATCGAAGTAAGTCCTCTGCTTCCCTCTTCATACTTTATGGGGTAAGAACGGCGAGGCTAGTGAGTGCAAGCTAACTGTTCTGTTCGATAGTGGTACGTTGCCATCATCCGCGAGGAGACCAGCCGTTTCCTGGAGATGCAGTCGTTCCAGGACAAGGTCCAGACCCGCACCGTTGGCAACGAGACGGACGCCTACTTTGGCTTCTTCTGGCGCGAGCTGAACCACCCTGTGGGCGCCGACTTCGACAGAATGACTCTGTCGCAGCTTGCCATGCACGAATATCAGACGATGGAGTCGATCATTCGTCGCGCGCTGACTCCTACTAACGTCCAGTAATATCAAGTACAACAAACTGGAAACAACAAGAAGCAATTTAGTGCTGCGATGACCTCTTCAATTGAAGGACGCACACTGCTCCGCGTCTCTTGCTCGGCGTTTCTGCACTTCTTGGCCTGTGACAGCCTCGTTCGAGGTCGGCTTCTCTCGAAATTTGCTTGACATGGTTGTTTCTTGGACTCTATCTTTGGGGAAGGGGGGCTTGGACGAGTCAGACAGGATTGAGAGGCACGAGGAAGAAAAACAAAAAAACGGGCTGGCTGGATTGTCTCGGCCTGACGTCTGGTGGACAATGGTGTTTCTGGGTTTCTTTCATAGGCAAGGGATGGACTTTGGAGATGTGTTGCCTTAGTGAGATAGGGGTTCGAGGCGATTCTCTAGACCCGACCAATAAGGACTCTGGAGTGGTTCCGTGCGCCTTCTGGTTCCGTTTCACTTGATTCTTTGTTCTAGACGGGTCCAAGCGCCGCGCGCCCCCTCGTTGGAGATGCGGCGTAGATCGGCGCGGACTCGGTGTAGCGCGCCCTTGACGGCGTGGGATGCAGCGTGGGCTGCCTGGGTGACAGGAGCCGAGTTTGTGGTGAGGTTGAAGTTGGCGGATGGAGTAGTCAGCAGTAACGGACGCCGGGCCCATGCTGGCGGTCCAGTCAAATGCTGCGACAGAGTGGGGAGGCTCTGCAGGTACCATGGCGGCATCGCCCGGCATCGTGCGGCAGCTGGTCCATCATCTGCAAGCACAGGTCGATAGGGCGACCCTCAGTGGGCGAGTGGGCTTGTTTTAGCACCATCTTAGCAGGCACTCTGCCGACCCGCCACGGTGGTTTTTTTTGTGTGCGTGTGCTCTCTCAATGATGGGTTGTTTGTTGGCGGGAACAGGCACGGGCCAACGGCGGTGGGGCCATGTTTGTATCCTAATTTTTTGTTTTTTTTTTGTTGGCCGGCTTGGGAGATGATTCACATCGTGTCCGGACGGAGCCAACAGCAATGGCATTGGGGAAAGCGTTGCACAACCACCGACGATTGATGGCCTATGACAGGAGACAAGAAGCAGCCTCCTGAAATGTCGACGATGGGGGATGACTGGCTGATGAGCACCCCCGACGCGGCTTATTGCGGCGGGGCACATTGGCATTGCGTATCCCGGTGGTTGGAAAATGGGAGACAGGGTGAGTTTGATGAGATGCGGCGGTTGACGGAGGCTGTTCTATTGCGCGCGTGTGAGTGTTTGGCCGTCAGGCACGAGGGAGATGATGGCGGCTTCGCTTCAAGTACCGGTCCCTCTGCATTTCGGCCACAGACGATGAGGTTACATCGATCCAGTCCGTTGCGGAGTAGTCCCGAACGGCTTGCGATGCGGGATTCGTAGGCATGGCATGCCCAGACGCCGGTCCTTTCTCTCACTTTTGACATGCAACGACGATCGAGATCAAAGTCATCAAAGAATCAACAAGTGCCTTGTTCGGTAGGGTAGGGTGAGATGGGGAGAAGAAACACTCTTGAACAAGGAGTAACATGTCAGGACTAGGACCCCATCCAAGCACCGTCGATTATCGAAACAGAGGGCGCAAGTCACTTTGGAAAAAGGGGGTCCATCCCCACTCCACTCTCCCATCTGCACAGGCCAGAACACCGTGAACGAGCCCCAGCCCATCTTTTAGATTATTTTGAATTTGGATTGGACTGGAGGCGAGTTGGGTCGAGGTGGATAGACCGACAGACAGTGAGCAAGGGAGAGCGAGTAAGAGAGAGAGAGAGAGAGGGGGGGTGTGTGTGTGGACGAGGACTGGATTGGCACCTCGAGTTCCCCGGAAGCAACGCACGGAGCACGCGAGCGAGAGCGACTGTGCAGAGTACTCTCTGTACATTGTACAGACACCGCTGACTGTGTACGTAAATCAGATGTGAGGTACTCGAGGAAGGACCTGAGTGGTTGGACTGGGGTGTGTCGAATCTGGTCCTGGGCTCCATTGCTCTTATCCTGTTGCTGTTCCATCGGCCGGCCGTCCTTTTGGTGTGTGTCGTCTGTTTGTTGCTGCCACTTTCCCCTTGTCCATCAGATTACATTTAGTACCCGGGGGCGCCTTCCTCCCTCGTGCCCTTTCCTGAGCGCACCTGCCTTATCACCCAACACGCTCACTTGGAAAACAATCACCCAACACGCTCACTTGGAAAACAATCACCCCCAACAACACGGGACACACGCTGCCAGACTCGCACACGCTATTACCTGGATCTTACACACACCTGAAGCCACTTGACGCGACTTGCAGAAAGAGGGGTCCGGGAGAAGAAAACACTCAGGCCTGCAACCTTTTTTTTTTTTCTTCTTTTCTTCTTTTTCAACGAAAAGGACGACAGGAGCTGTCTCTCGAAATCTCGGACGCTCACTTCTGTCTTCACTCTCATTTTCAAACACACAGACACACACACACACACTCACACACCTAGACTCATTTCACTTAAGGACTTTTTTTAGGCCCATCATGTCTGCTCAGACTACCGACACGGCCGTCCCGGCGCCTGCTCCTGCTGCCGCACCTGCGCCTGCTGCTGTTCCTGAGCCCCAGCCGGCCGCCGCTGCGCCTGCTGCGGACCCGACTTCGGCTCCCGCTGCTCCCGCCGCCACCGCCGATGCTGCCCCTGAGATCACCACCACTACCGCCGCCGCCGCCGCCCCCCACCAGCAGCAGCAGCAGCAGCAGCAGACCGAGCAGACCGAGCAGACCGCTCCCACCGGTCAAAAGGCGGAGGAAAATGCCGAGGTGAAACCTGCTGTGGAGAAGCCCGTTGAGAAGACGCAGACCCCTCTCACTTCTCTTTTTGAGAAGCTGCCCGGCATTCTCAGCGAGGCCAGGCATAATGAGATGTGGGGTGTCCAGCTTTCCGATAGCACTCACGTCCCTACCACCGTCGTCCTGCAGAAGTTTCTCCGCGCCAACGACGACGACGTCTCCAAGGCTGCTGACCAGCTCCAGAAGGCCCTGGTCTGGCGCCGTGATACTAACCCCGGCAAGCTGCTCGACGACGTCTCCTTTGACAAGAAGAAGTTCGACGAGCTCGGCTATGTTACCACCCACAAGGACGCTCAGGGCAAGGAGATGATCATCACCTGGAACATCTACGGAGCTGTCAAGGACAAGAAGACCACCTTTGGCAACGTCGATGAGTGAGTAGTAGTCCAATGACATGACAGTCACTCCCATCACAGATTGAATCCTCCACTAACAGCCGGTACAGCTTCATCAAGTGGCGCGCTGCCCTCATGGAGCTCAGCGTCCGCAAGCTGAACCTGGACAAGGTCCAGACCGTCATTCCCGACGGCGGCGAGGACCCTTACCAGATGATCCAGGTCCACGACTACCTTAACGTTAGCTTCCTGCGCATGGACCCGGCCGTCAAGGCCGCCTCCTCGGAGACGATCAAGGTCTTCGCCATGGCCTACCCGGAGCTCCTCGTCCACAAGTACTTTGTCAACATCCCCGCCCTTATGGGCTGGGTCTTCAAGGCCATGAAGGTCTTCCTGGCCCCCAAGACTATCGCCAAGTTTCATCCCCTCGGTTATGGTAGTGAGCTCGCTGCCGAGCTCCCCGCCTACAAGGACTCGCTCCCCAAGGACTACGGCGGAAACGGCGAGAGCATCAAGGTCACCGGCCAGACCGTCAAGCTTGCGGATGCTGCCCCCGCGGCCCCTGCCGAGAAGCCTGCTCCTGAAGTGGCTCCTACCCCTGCCGCCCCGGCTACCGAGGCTCCTGTCCCCGCCACCACGGAGACCAAGGCTACTGAGCCCGCCTCCGTCACCAACCCCGCGGTTCCGACCAGCGAGCCCGTCGCCGCTCCTCAGCCGGAGAAGGCGGCGGAAGCTGCCCCCATCGCGGCCGCTGAGCCCGGGAAGACAGAGGTGCCCAATGTCGCCGACTTGAGCATCAACGACAAGGCCGAGACCAAGGAGGATGCCAAGCCCGCTGCTCCCTAAGCGACCGCCCGGGCTTGTTGTGTTCTCATTACTTTATTCAGCCCTGGGCTCGTCGCCGCCGCCGCTCTCGGGGGATTTTCTCTTCAGGCAGGATATGAGGGATTTGGCTTCAGTTTGTGTTTTTCTCTCCTTGTGTTTCGTGCCATAATACCCTTCTTGTGTGTTTTTGTGGCGTTGTAATTCGAAAATTCTTTTTTCGACTTGGAACAGAGAGAGAATAGAGGACAGGGGAGGAGAAGAAGAAAATATCATACAGAGAGACCGAGGTTGTAATAAGAAGCAATCAAAATCAAAGTGGTTCCATTCGCCAGCGTTGTCGTTCGCCTGATGGTTCGTGCAAACTGTGGATGACTCGCCCACCGCGCCCCCGCCAACCGTTTTCGGGCGCTGTCCTTGAATATGGTTGTCGTCCGAGACGGAGTTTTCCTCCGAGGAAGGACAGTAAGGTGGCAGCGCTGCTGGTGGACGGCATGCGGTCTTGAGAGCTGTATTTTTGTGCCGCTCCCTCGTCGACACGCATCGCATCCCGCCGGGATTAGGCTGGCGAGTAGCACTGCCGCAAGTCATGGTATCGGAATGAACGGTGATCGGGTATCGTCACGCACGAATTAACCGCCATGACGTACGGCCGAGGCTGTTAATATCGGTAGTCGAATCGAGCATATCGTTGTTCAGCTAGTATCCTGGACGACTACATCAATCATGCAGGACTCACAATGTATTCCTAGGCAGTCCCGGGCGATTGGCACGGTCCCCGAAGGCAGACATGTGATAGACGGACGCTCAAGACATATTTCTGTAGGCCTTCCTGCTAATTATCCTGACAGTGATTCTAATACCAAGAGGGAAAAAACACGCAGTGCTCGAGTATTGCCGATCCTGAACCTCGACGTCCGTCTCGCCGTGTGGTCGCGTTGCGTGTCCTAAACCTGCCACGGCTTCCCCGGTTCGTCTTGCTGAGGCTGGATTGCATGAGATGTAGGCCCATGACGCCCGCCCATCCATCTGGAAAAGAGTCCAGGGCTTTCGCGCAACGCTTTCGAGCTATGTCTGTGAAATTGGGGTGTGGTGCTCTGAGCTTGCGGTTCGTTTTGTGTCGCTGGTGCGGTGAGATGGGGTCTTGGGAATGAACTGGCAATTCAATACCACGATGTCGACAATGTGTACAGCGAGTTTGTATAAAGATGCTGTTGGCATATCACCTGGAAACTATCCCATATTGCCGGTACGCTGAGAAGGCAAGTAGGGATTGGTTTGCCGATTCAGCATCGCATGACTGACGATGTCGAGGCATCCCGACTGACCGCGACTGCCGCACATCTTGAATATTCCAGGCAGCAATACCTACTGCAATAAAAGGAAGCAGGATATCTCAGGTGGCTCACAAGAGATTGGTTTTTAACTAATATGCTCGGTATTCATCTACTCCAAGCTGCCATCGTTGTTCCTCAGTAATATATGTCTATCAAACCAGACAGACGCCCAGACGGAATCTCACATGGAATACCCGTAACTGAGGCCAATGGTCGATTGAACTAAATAATCAGGTGGCCTTCTTCAGTTGTCGGACATTTGTCCCTGAGCGACACTCCGATGATGCAACTTGAAGGTTTCATTCTCCATGATCTGGGCGGAAGTGAAGTACAGCAGCCATGCCGGGCCCCAGATAAGGGACTGAGATGACGCATACAGGTGAAGTAACGGACAAAGATACAGCTAATTGGAATGCAATAGCTCGAGGACAGCAATTTTATGAGTCGATCGTCGAATCTGGTTGAGCTCGGTTATCTGTTTTGCCTGAACCGGTTGGTCGAGTGTGCGATACACGACTCGAGGATCTGCCCGTGGCTTCACAGCCGCATGAACCAAACATGGAACTTCCATACTTGGCATGATCCAGCCAGTGCTAGTATTTTCAATCACCTCCTGCATAGTCAGGCAATAGCTGAGCACCAACCATCATTGATACTTCGAGAAGTAGCTGTGTTGAGATATCCAGACCCATGTCAGACAACTTAGTCGGATACAGGTGGGATGACGGCCGACGGGGCCATCCACTTGTAAGTTCGAACTGTGCCATCTTTATAAACCTTGCCAAAAGTGGTTGCTGCTCCAGGATGAAGAGCTGGATGCAGGTACGTGGTGGTGTTGCCCATCATGCCTGTATTGGGGCGAGGCTCAGCGTTGCGGTGGCGCCGGCGGCAGAGGCGAAACGCAGGAGGTGGTCCGAGAAGACACAAACAGCGCAACCAGATAACACCTCAACCTCGGTATCTCAGAGACATAGACTCACGGCGCAGTTGGATTTTACAAGAGCGCGGCCTGGTAGGCTAGCTGCTGCAGCACCTCGCCGTGTGCAACTCCTCTCCATCTGACAGTCCTGGCTTATCCAGTCGTGGAGTCGACTAGAGCGTACTCGGCAGAATTGAAGGATGCAATGTTCAAGCTAGATTGATGTACAGGTGGAAGAGGAACAGGACGGAAGAGGACAGGACAGGATAGGACGGTTGGGAAGGAGAGAAGAGGAGAGGAGACACACACGCAACACAACAACACGGACCAGGGTCCTGTTTACCTTTTGGCTCTCCATGCCCAGAGAGAGACGAGACCCGAAGAGAGGCCAGGCCACGTTCATTCACGTCCACTTCCAGAGTCTCAATCCCAATCCTGATCCTCGTCCACCGTCTCCATTTCTCATCCGCAATCCACGGAAGGCCGGAGCGAAAGAGACCGGGCGAAAGCCAGACAACCGCACAACCTAGAAAAAGGAGCGCGGCGTACACTGACCCAACACGCCAGACAAGCCTTCCCGCCTCGGGCTCTTCTTTTTCCTTACACAAAGGTACAATAGGTCAGCGCAGTCCGTTCCTCACCTCAGCAATCCGATTTATCCAGAAGCACCTCCTCCTCTGTGCTTTTTCCTCTCCATTTATCTCTCCCTCTCTCCCGTTCTCCTGCGCGCCCGACATCCTCGAGCACGTCTTCTCCGCGGACCTTGATCTGTCCCGTTCTGCTCATCGACATCAACTTTCACGACCTGACACTTGCATTTCTTCCCCCCCCCTCTCTCTCAGCAAACACGCCGAGTGCAGGGGAGCAGCCAGTTCAAGAGCCAGTTCAAGCAGGCCAAGGCAGCCAAGTCGAGCAAGCAAGCAAAGCGGCAGTCAGGCCGACAGAATAAGCGGGCAATCAATCCCATCAATCAACCACGGGGGTCAATCACGTCGACTTGATCTGTCAAATCAATCAATTCCGTCGCGTCCCCACTCGCCGCGCTCTGTCCTCAACTCAACACGACACTGGACAACGGAACGGAACCTCCCTCAAGCCAATCCGTCCCGCCGCCATAATTACACCCAGATCCTCTCCTCTCACACACTCACCCGGGTGTCTCTGTCTCATCCGCCCATCTCACCTCACATCCCTCACCTAGTCTTTCACATCTTCACCTTACCTTCTTTACCTCGCAACCTTCAACCGCAGGACTTCTCACGCGCACTCTTACCGGAAAGTGATCTGCGCTTATTGCCAGCAACACCAAAAAAAACAACTAAAAACTAAAGGAAAAACTAAATCAGCTGCGGATTTCCGGATTCTACACTCAAACAACTCTTCAACTCGGGAAATCGCCTTAGGGGGTTTTGGACTTTTTACCATACTATTTTGGTTTCCCTTGTTCCTCTTCCTCGCCCCTTTTTTTTCCCTCAACTCCCTCCGCTTTCTATTCGGCTGCGCATTGCTGCAGCACACAAGAGCAAAGGTACCTCCCATACCAAAACTCCCTTGGGGGATACATTGCCTTATTGCCACTCAATGCCCGGCGAGCAAGCTAAGAGGTAGCGAACAAGCCAATTCTGCGTGCCTGGGGAAACTGTTTCCGCACACACCCTGGTCCAAGGTCCAATCCCTCTCCTGCTTTTCGTGTCTGGAACTTCTCTGGACCTCCCACCCCAACTTTCTTCCTACCTCACACACGCACACCCATTTTGGAACGCGTCGCATTTCGACTCTACCAACCCTTAGACGCCTGACGGACGACACAAAAGTTCAAAGTCGCGTCGAGACTGGGTATTTTCACCCAATATGTCTCTCTTCCCCAGCGAGAGCGGCTTGTCCGCCGCTGCTACCGATTGCTCGTCCAACATCGCGTCTTCGAGCTCGACACCCCCTACTAGCATTTCCGACATTGCCAGCCAAGCCTCGGATGGCCCTAAACTCGACGACGTCCCCGTCATTCTCGAAACCGAAACCCATATCGAAGCCCAGATCGAGGCCCAGATCGAAATCCCCGCTGCTACCACCGCCGACCAAGCACCCGAAACACCCCCGGAACCCCAGTCCGAGGCGCGCCCTCGCCGATCATGCTCCGGAAAGCAGACATACAACCTCTCGCAACTGAGCGGCACGGCAAATCGTGGCAAACGACGTGCCAAGGGAGACGACGTTGCAGACCGACGCAGGACCATTTCTAGCGAGACCCTTGTCAATGGCGATCTCCACGCCGACGATGTGGCGCGCGTTGCTGGCAACCTCGTGCGCGACGGAATTGACGCGTTGAATCTTCAATGGTCCATCGGAGACCTCAAAACGCCGCGCCCGAAGAAGAACAAGACGGAAAAGGCAGAGACCTCTCGCATCACTCGCCATACGGCGCGTCTTATCGGCACCCCCGTCGAGAACCTCGCGACCAAGGTCTCCAACCTTGGAAAGCGGAGTCGCAAGACATTTGAGAAGGGCATGGCCAGGGTCCCCCGCGAGCTGCGCCGCCTCCAGGATACGAAGGAATTCGCCGGCATCGACGACAAGCCTGTCATAAGAACAGTCTGGTCTAATGGAAAGCTTGTGATTCTCGACGAAAATGGGAACATCCCTGCTCCGCCGCCTAAGAAGAGCAGATCTGAGCCGCTTGAGGCCAAGAAAGAGGAAGCTGAGGAGAAACCCGAGCAACCTGCTGAGTCGCAGCCCAAGAAGACGAAGCGAACCAAGAAATACCTCGATCGCGGACTGTATGCCGGCCAAGCGACCCCTTCGGACCTGACCAAGGGTCTTAGCGCGGCCGAGCAAAAGAAACTTGCGCAGACCCCAGAGCTGAAGGACTATGGCCGTCCCAACAAGGCCCTGCCGTTGCCCATGTTCAACGGACTCCGCCTGCTTCTTAGTGGTCGCGATTTCAAGCTTCCCTACGACGTCTGCAATCCTCTGCCGCCAGGCCAGCCGAAACCCGACGAATTCCGGAAGCTTACCAAGAGTTGGACCCCCGACGCGCCTACTCACAGTTCCTTGCTAACAATGTCATAGATCGCTTTATTGGAGAGTCGCACTCCTTATGGAAGAAGACGCCGCACTTCCTGGACCAGTCCAAGTGCGTTTGCAAGCCCGAAGACGGCTGCGGTGAGGACTGCCAGAACAGGATCATGCTGTACGAGTGCGACGACAAGAACTGCAATGTGGGCAGGGAGCACTGCACAAACCGCGCGTTCGCCGACCTTCAAGACAGAAAGGCCGGCGGTGGCAAGTACCGTGTCGGTGTTGAGGTCATCAAGACATCTGATCGTGGCTACGGCATCCGCGCCAACAGATGCTTCGAGCCCAACCAAATCATCATGGAATACACAGGCGAGATCATCACGGACGAGGAGTGCTCAGAACGCATGGAAAGCAAGTACAAGGACAACAAGGTAAGCGGGGGCTCACTTGCGTCTTTGGACGAGCAACGCTAACGTAGCGCCAGTGTTACTACCTCATGAGCTTCGACCAGAATATGATCATCGACGCTACCAAGGGTAGTATCGCTCGTTTCGTCAACCACTCGTGTGCCCCCAACTGCCGGATGATTAAATGGATCGTATCCGGCCAGCCGAGGATGGCGCTCTTTGCGGGAGACAAGCCCATCATGACGGGCGAGGAGCTCACTTACGACTACAACTTCAGTCCTTTCAGCGACGAAAACGTCCAAAAGTGCCTCTGTGGCGCGCCAAACTGTCGAGGGATCTTAGGGCCCAAGCCTCAGGAAGTCAAACAGCCAAAGCCTCCCAAGTCGACTCTCAAGGCTGTAGTCAAGAGCGCTGTCAAGGCCAGCAAGCGCAAGATCGAAACGTTGGTCGGCGACGACGAGGCCGGCGGCTCGGCAAAGAAGCGCAAGATCAAGGCCGCCAAGGGTGTACGACGGTCGCTTTCCTCGACTAGCCTGCTCACCAAAGCTGCTGCCAAGGGAGCGGCCACGGTCAAGAGGCGTGTGTCAGCCATGGCGATTTTGAGCAGCACCAGCAAGACGAACACGCCAGCAAAGGCAACGGCCAAGGCGACGAAGGCGACTCCTGCAAAGACGACGGTCAAGAAGGCGACCCCGAAGAAGTCTACACCCAAGAAGTACACGGCTCCCAACCCCGCGCGCAAGGCCACAGCAGTCCGTAAGTCGGGCTCCGGCAAGATGCTCAAGACGTACGGGAAGACGTCACCTAAGAAGATGACGAGCCGGGCGCCGAGCATGACGATTGTGGCTGCCGGAGCAGAGGACGACGACGCGACGCCGGAGAAGACGGCCAAGACTTCTAAGCTGCACCGGAGCTTGAGCAAGGCGTCGCGCAATGCGCTGGAGGAGCTCTCTCTGGGGTCCACGATCCGGCTTGTGAGCCCCGAGCTCGTGACCCCCGAGGCCACCATCACTGCCCGACACGACTAGACGGGGTGAGAGGGGACCATGAGCCACGCTGCGTGAGGCACTTTCGTCATGCCCACCCATTATCATTGATCTTGACGTCGACAAACGAGGGCGTTCTGGATGTGTAAGGCGTTCGCAAGGTGTTTTCGGTCATTCAACAGGCGAAACGGAGGCATTGTACATTATGGGATGGAAGGGCATCATCGTACACGGGGGGAGAAGGGGGCGAACGAAGAAGTGATGAAGGGGGAGGGGATATGAGGGAGACGGACGTTTGGGCCACGGCGACGTCGGTCTTCCCGCGAAAAGGAAGTGAGGAAGCTGGGCAAACTTTTTTATTTATTTTTAAACTGCGGATCTTGCTGCATACGTTTAACAGAACTGGGACTCGCTGCTAGTGCAGGGTCTGATCATCTTTTCTTCCTCGTCCCCGCGGTGGTCAGCAGCAACTCTTGGGCATTTTTTACTTATTTACTTTTCACACTGGCATCATTCAATTTTCCGATAGTGGCAGGGTGTGGCTCCGAATACACAAGGCACATGTTTAATGATGAAGTCGTGGTATGCCACCGGGGTGACTCTGTGTGTGTGTGTGTGTGTGTGTGTGTGTGTGTGTGTGTGTGTGTGTTCTCCTTTGATCTAGTGTCGGGCGGCGGAGGTTGAGGATGCCTTACCGAGCCTTGGCTTGTGAGGCGACAAGTGCTGTAGACGGAGACGGCAGCGGCGGTGGTTGTTTTCCGCGAGTGGAACAGATGACTCTTGGGGGTAACGATGACTAAGGTGAGGCGGTGATTGGGTGCTGGGACAGGGGACTTGGGCCAACCATGTTACCGAAGATTGCAGAAGCCATTGACTCCGAACACGGTCGTTCGCTGCTCACTGGCGCAAGCCTCGCAGCGTTCGTAAAGGTCCTCGTCCTTCGTGAAGACGAGGGCACCGGAGGGGTGGCTGTGCGCATTAGGAGGAGGTAAGGTGACGTGCCGAAGTCGAAGGGGGGAAAGGGAGGAAAGCCTTTGGGTGAGGAGCTTCGGTGAATAGTTCTAGAAGCCTGGGCTGGAGGCTGGAGGAGAGGGCGCAACCCGTTGGGAAATGTGAATGTCGGGTGTGATTGGACATAAAAACCATACCGGGCCATGGAGTTTTCCCAGGGGTTTTGCACGGGCGCAGCCTGGAGGAGAGAGAGGGGGGGGAGAGGAAATTCTGCAGGCGATCATTCGTCATTTTCTGCCTCCTTCTAACCTTGGCCTCTCTGTTTGGCGCACTCGAGCCAGGGACCCCCGAAGCCGAGTCCTCACGTACCTCGCATTTGGCGTCGGATAAGTGGAATTATATCCCAGAGACATGGCCCTGAGTCTATGTAGGTGAGCGGATCTCACACGTGTATGCCTTGAGGCTTTGTGTCTGCATCATCTCGGGGGGTCTCCTGCACAATGTCGGGTTCTTTGTTGTTTGTTCTTCGTCTCCTCTCGTTTCGGCTGGTTTTGAGGTGATTGGGTCAAAAGGCGATGCTAGAGTGGTTTCTCGTAGTTACAATTGGTTGAGGGGGGAGCCGGGAGCGGGGTTGGGGGTCGGGAGGTCTACACTTTCTACCTGTGCTTCCTCGGGCGCCGCGCGCCCAGCTTTGCTCAGGAAGAGAGCTGGGAGACGCGCGAGCACGGGGTCCATTCCACAGTGGCTGTTGAAAGCGGAGCTCGCGGGGGTTAGGGGAGGGGGCCCCCATCGGGCAACGGCGCCTCGGATGTGGGCCAGCGGCGCGGTCCTTTTTGATCCTGGGCTGTCTGTCACGTCTGCCATGTCCCGTCGCGGCCGTCAACGTCCCATCGGCCAGACCAGTCAGAAATGGCGGCGCTGCCAGGCTGGTTCCCTTTTGCAGTTCTGCTCGCCTTATTGGTTTTATGGTCATGAAACCTCCCGTTTGCTGCACTTGCTCTGCTTGCCTCGAAGTTGAGGCGCAATGCGGCTCAAAAAAAAAAGCTGCACAACCATGCCCGCATTACTAAGCACGCAGGGTCACGTCTGACCTCCTCCCTCCATCTCTCTCGTCCCTTTTCCATCGCTGCCATCTTCCGCCACCGCTCCCCGTTTCCCTCCCCAGGGATGGCAGAATCAGTCCACCTCGCGCTAAGATGGCCCGCTCCGGTGGCAGAGCAGAGTTTCGGTCTGTAAGTAAGGCGTCTCCTTTTCTCTTTTTCTTTCTTTCCCCCGTTGCCCCTCCGCGTGCGCATCGGCGCGGACAGGAGCTAGTGCGTCGTCGTCGTCCTCCGCGACGTAGGTGAGTGAGTGCATACCGAGGAGGGGCACTAAGTGGGCCCCCTCTATCGTCATTTCGAGCTTTGGGAGCTTCATCACCTACAACACTCCCCTCGCGGAACAAGGCGGCCGGCGCTAAAGTAGCACCAGCCACGCGTCCGCAGTCAACTCTTGGGGCTCTTTGCAGGGGAAAAAAATATCAAGAAAAACTAAACACGTTCTATTCTGCACTGTTTGAGGGGGCCGCCGGCCTTGAGGCGTGGTTCCTGTCTATGGTTCCTAATTCTGTCATGTGGTGGTGTTTGAGGGGTATATCTTGCTGCTTCTTTAAACGATTGGGGGGTGTGGGTGTGGTGTAGGGCTGTGAGACAACGAGTGTGTGCCATTTCCTCCTCTCCTTTTCCCCCTCCTTCTCCCTTCTATGGTCAGATTTGTGAAGGACGTTGATTCCCTTCTTGTTGAGCAGAGGCTCCGTGGCATGTGCTGTGTTGGTGATTCGCCAGTGCGAAGGGCGAGCTGGGTGCTAGGCCATGAGCCGCCACTTGCTTGGCCGCTCCCTCTAGAGAGAGACCCGGTATGGGGCCAGGTGCCCGTCGAGGAACGAATAGCAGTCTAGCATATCGCGAGTCAGCAAATCCTTCATCCCCCGGGGTTAGGGTTATCACTCCGGCACTCACCTAGTGGTCGACGCGCACTCGGACCTCCTGGACCGTGCAATGAGCGCATCTTCTCAACTGGCAGTATGGGCAGAACTCGTCGAGTCTGTAGTTGTTCGGCCCGGTGCCGCAGCTGTGCTACGTTGTGGAGGAGGTGTCAGTCAAGACCTAGTAGAGGTCTCTTGTGTGCTCGGGTCTTAGACTCACGCAGTACCACACCACCACCGTCCTGGTCCTCGGGGTTTGGGTTCGGGGCATGTTTGCGAGTTGCGGAGGCTCTTCGACGATGTTGAGAATGTCGATTTCTTGGGTACGAGACTTATATGTCTTTGTGTGTCGAGTGTCCGAGTGGGTGTTGCGATGCTTCCGTTGTCCTCGAAGCCGACGGACTTCTCGGTTTATAACCTTCGACGGCGTCTCATCATGTCATTGTAAAAAGCTTCGACATGAGCGCAGTTGCGCGCGTCGTTGAAGCGCAGCTTCGGTGAACATGAAGCGAACGATTGTTTTTCGAGATTCTTTTTCATGTTTGATGGGGCTAAGGGGGGCTTGGTCGAGTGGCATTGCCTCGTCGGTGAGTGGAATTTCAAGCTCACCTAACTCCACCTCAATTTACACACAGTCATACTTGCAAACGAACCTCAATACCGCAACGCCCTGTCGTTTTTCTGTCCTTTTGTCAAGCTGCCCTGTTTTTTTCCTTCCAAAATTCCACTGGTTACATTTATCTTACATTACAATACGCTACGCGGGTTGACTCATGATACCAAGCATGCACAAGCGGCGCATCCTCGATAATGTGTATCATAGTTCCGCCACTCTCTCGGATACCAATCATCCTCGGAAAGGCGTCTTTTGAGGGGGAGCGCCTGTCGTCTTTCTGGGTCCTTAGCTAGGTTGCCCTATTTATCAAAAAGGATCCGTTACCGCCCTGAGTTACATTACATTACCTCACTTTGGAATTCAAGACGAGGCAACTGTGCTAGACGCCCGTCAGCCACCACTCGCGGCCCCCAAAGGCCCTGGCTTTGAGGAGGAAGATCACCTCTCACTCCCATACCGAGTGTGGGCTGGGGTATTGAGTCCGTTGCATTGTGCCCCTGTCTACCTATCAGAGAGACATCCGTCGTTGCGGCCAGTACTGCGTGTTACACGCAACTTCGGCGGGGGTGGAGAGGCATCCCGTGGCTGTCGCATGCTTTCTCACGGATGCCTTTTCCTCAATGTTCCTCCTTCCGTGCGTCCACTCATCCTCGGTCCGTCCTGCTGCTAGGCAGAAACTCTCAAGGTCCCAATGGAAACAGAAAGTAGTGAGAGCGAGTGGGAGGTGACGATGGCGGCAAGATTGCCGCTGTCGGACAGCTCGCCAATTTAGGCTCGAGGTGGGCCGAGATCCTCGCGTCATGCACGCCTGGTGGGTGTCAGGAGCGGTAACCTGCTTCATCGTGCAGCCGGCCAGCGGCCCGCTGTTGCAGTTTGACTAGTGCGAAAGGGGGACGTCACGGTACCGGAAACGCAATTTTCGCTTCTCACTCTTCTCTTTTGCGAGACGGGGCGGCTGGCCCTGAGCATCACTACTCACAAGGCGGCCGCACTGGGGTGGGAAAAAGGGTGAGAAATGAAAGTTGCTCCTCTATTCTCCCGGGGCCATCGCTGGGCGTATCTCCTATCTATCCTATCCTATCCTATCCAACCTCCGGCGGTCTGAACGAGAGCATCGCACCAGCTTGGTTGGGTATCTGAGAACGTTCGCGACCCGTGGCAAGCCCGTTCAGCGGCTGCCTTTTCTCCCACCCTCCTGTCTTCTCCCTTCCATGTTCATACTCGCGGAGAAGCGACTTCCGCCATGTTATCCAGACTCTATCGTCGTCGTGTACGTCAATTTGCAAGCGTGGACTATGGTGTAGACGCTACCCTATCCCGGACAACCACCCACGAGAGAGATCCCCCTAGGTGGTTATCCAGGACGGGGTGGCAGCTATGACATGCTTGACAATGCAGTCTGCACGATAACGAGTTAGTCTGGGTGTGTTTTCCATAGCCTTGGGGCTCAGGGTCCGTCGAGACTGGACTCACTTAATGGTCAGACCGCTGCTTGATAATTTGCGTCGGGCAACTGTAACAGCGTTGGTGTCTGCAGTTAGGGCAGTGCGCGTCGGTGGAGGGGTTCAGCGGTCCGAAGTGGCAAGCGTCCTAGAAGAGATCAATTCAGTACGAGGACAGATGGAGCAGGGGCTCTAGCCGATCAAGGGGGTTCACTAACGCAGTACCAGACCTGGATTTGGACGACTGCCTTCCTGCTGCTGGAGGACTTGCCGTGAGAGGAGCTACCGTGGCCCCTGGAGCTGGAGGACTTGTGGCGGGAGTCCATGGTTGCGATGTTGCGGGTTGGTGGAGGATGCTTGTGAGAAATCGGGTCTTGCTGCGGTGCTTCTGGATCGAGTGCCTGGAGGCTGCAGTGGAGGAGTCTGATGTGATGAGAAAATGGGGACCTCAACCCGAAGAGAGGTGATGTCGTTCCTTTTTCAAGTTTTCCGACGCCGTCTTCTACGACCTTTGGGGATTCCCTCGCAACCAATGCTTGCGCAAGTGCGCGCCCTATTCCATCCTCATGGTCGAAGAAATCGGTGAGAAGCAAGCCAGTGCTTGCTTGCGAGATGGAGTTTCCTCTCCGAGATAGGGGAGGCTTGGAGGAGCATCGCCTCTTTCGGTGGAATTGCTCTTCCTCAAATCCCAATCATCAAGAGGGGCCCCATCGCGAGTACGCCCGTCATCTTCCTCATCCTCAAGCTTGTGATTGCCTTGTCATTTCCAAAAAAGAACCATGCTTTTCCTTCTGGGTTTACATTGATTTCTTCTTCCATTACAGCGCACACTGCTCGGTCTTTTTGCGTTCCGCAATAGGGCGTGCAGGCAAGGGGCGGAGTCGCCCGGCAGCCTCGCGCCTCCCACCCTTTCCGGGCTGTCGGGACACACGCACTCTCACCTGAGGCTCGGAGGGTTAGGTGTCTTATGCCATGCATAAAAGGGGGCCAAGGCAGGCGAACCACCATGAGCCAGCCGTATGCCCACCCTTGAGCCCACGCGAGGACCCCATGCAAGGCTCAGGCTCGGTCGCACTACCGAGGAGGCACACCACCGGCCGCCCTAAATGCGCAAGATGCTAAGCAGGGTTCTTTTGCGTGGTGAGCATGCGTGCCTAACCAGATTGATTGTGGCTCCGCGTGCGCGTATCTGCGAAAAGCAGGCGGCCATCGACAGGTCGACGCATTCGCTACCACCCTTCATCATGCCCCCCCCCTCCCCTCCCTTTTCCTCTTGGAAAAAAAGCCCTGGCGCCGGCGACGGCGGCAACCAACGACAGGGTGTTGGGGTCCCTCCCTTGACGTATGCAGGACCTCCTCGTGACCGAAGGTGCACTTGTCTAAGGAAGATATGACGACGTACCTCGACGAGGCCATGCCGGGTCCCCTCAATGACGGACAAATCATCCCGTGCAGCATCGGTCCTCACCGCGGATTGGACGGCATACGGGGACGCCTTGAGGCAGACCTTTTCGTTCTGCGAGGAGGGGATGGAAATGGAGTTGAGCAGCGGAACTATGCCTAGCCACCTTCTGCTCCGGGAGAGCACGCCTTCGGTCACTTACATCCAGTACGGACGGGACGATTCGCGGTTTGTGGCAACTGGATAGTTGACAAGGTTTTCGAGGCAGACTTGTAACGAAAAAATACGTCATAAGCACTGTAAAATCACGAGTGGTTACAGTTTCCGAAGACCCTATTACAGTTAAGACAGTAATTCCATCAAGTATAGCGGCAAGCTACGGACTAGGCTCCACCACTTTACGTTTCATTCAAAATCCAGCACATAGGTAGCATTTCCTTTTCAAAGCCAGCAGACAACATTAAAAGATTTACTATAATTGGTCTAGTTCAGGGTTCTAGAAGAGCCGAAGGGGAAATATATGTGATGTTCGTATAGTAAAAGAAATCGAGAGCTGTGCTGATACTACACTTCTGCGACTGTTGACTACGACTCACACGGACCGAGTAACAAGTAAATCCGGCCAGCTCCGGGTATAAGTTACCTCCGTCCCAGACGAGTCGGAATCCAGGTACAGTAGTACATTCGTGGAGCGCAGGAGTACTCAAATATTAGACAAACCAATGAGATCAGTTCCATTGCGGAGGACGTCGTGGGACTTCTAGTCTATCTAGCAACCGACTTGTAGTCTCGGTCCATCCAGTACAAAAAGAAGACAGACAGAAACACCAGTCGAGCTCTCCCATATCCCACATGCCGTGTCACCCCCCTTTTTCGGTACTAGTCGCCCACCCCTGGACCGTGACTCACGTGGGACACCAAAAAGCAACCAAACAGTAAATCCAGACCAATGAAAAGAAAGAACCAAACGATCGACATGTGAAGACGAATCTAAACGACCAATACCTCTCTGCGCGTGCTCTCGTAACCCAGACTGGCAGACCTCATGGCCCTTGGTTTTAAGCCTCCCATAAAAACGTCGTTGAGGCCCGTGCCGAGGACTCCTGGTTCGAGTCGCTTGCTGCCGCTGCCCGGCGGCCGCAAGACCAAGGCATTAAATCAGAAGGAGGGCAATTATCTGCTCCTGACCTTGACCTTCTGGACCGAGCAGTTCTCGCAGCGGCGGTAGAAGCAAGATGGGCAGCTGTCTATCTTTGTGGTCATGCCCGAGTCACCGCATTGGCACTGCTGGTTGTCAGTTTTTGTTCCAGGGCTGCTGCCACGATGAAGATACTCACGCAGGTCCAGACTCTGACGCTGGATGAAGAGTTGGAGGGCATTGTGAGAGACAGAGACGTTACAAGCGTGTTCGGGACAGTTAGGAAGTAGATCGTGAGATTCTGAGGTGAACTAGCTGAGTTTGATGATAAGGCAATGTGGGAAATACTGCTGAAGCTGATGACGAGGGGGAAAAAAAAACTCAGGCAGAGGATACTCTCCTGTCTCCGTCTTATATATCCCAACTACCAAGACAGAATCCCCTTGATATACCGTCACGTATGCATTCCAAACAAGACCAATGCCAATGCCCAACGGTGGAAGTGGAATTGTTGGCTAACGACACTGCAAGCCACGCAACAGCGACCACTGGGCGGTCGCTCACAAGAAGCCTCAGGCGGAGTCGCCGACGACGTGAATTAGATCTATTCGGTGGAGCCTCTGGCAGACCAAATCGGTGAACGTCGTGGCTTGTCTCGAAAGGCATCCTCTTTACCTTGACAGGGTTGTAGAGGCAACGACGAAACAAAACATCCGCCGCCCTAGAGCATCGCCAACACCGCCTCTGTGTAAGACGCCTCCCTTCACGCCCATTGGCATACAACGTTTGCTTTGCTGGGGCGTGTGCGGATGCGCCTCATGCCCGGGGGTCTTCGTACGCGATGCTACGGTGAATTCAGGCAGACCGTGGGACGGCAGGTCTCTGGGACGATTAGCCTAGACAACAGACGTAATCAACAAGGAATGAGGGGCAGGACTCCAGATGACTCCTTGTCTTGCGCCGAAAGTACGGAGCAGGGCGGCCGAACAAGACGTCGTGGGGGATACGCGAGATGTGAAGTGCCGTCGGGGTCCTGCGAGCGTAACGGGTTTGCGGCTCTGCAGGGCAGAGGTAGAGTACTTTTTGCGGCTCTGCGGTTTTCGACGGTTATGCGAATACCTGGAAACGCCGCAGGGGGGCACGTCGCCGGTCGCCCTGAAACTGGCTGACCACACCGAGTAACTAGGCAACTACTCCACTTCGACTGTGAGGCATGTTCAAAGGCTGATTCAAGAGCGAACGCAGAGCCTCATCCCAAATTGGACTTTGTTCTCGACTCGGGTGGCTTCAATAGGTTCCGAAGGTTGTTCGGTTTAGAGTCATACTGCTGTACCGATGGAACAATACATCCACCCAGCCCTGGTTGCAGTCTCATGCCCCCACGACCGCATGCATGTTCTAGTCCTGTGAACGTGGAACAGTGCTAACACAAGCCATTGCATAGTAGCTCTTGGCTTAAAATGATTCGGTCGGTTCGAAATTAAAAGTGACTTGGTCGTAGGCAGCAGCCCTCGTTGACTTGAGGATCAGGTTCAGGCCTTTGGTGTACAGAGTTGAGAGGGGGAGAAGGCTGCAGTTGTCTAATGCGTGATTGCGTAATCGTGCACAGCGGTTCCTAGGCTCGACCAAGTGCGGCTCCGGGAATGCGGCTACGTTATTGTTGATGCTATATCACGTGATAGTTTCGGTGGGAGTTCGGTGACGGTCGGTGAATGACTCGGTCTAAGTTGAAGTTATTCCGAGCTGCTCAGTGATGACGACTTGTTATTGGTATGATATGTGATTCCAGAAGCTGGAACCAAGCGAATAGCGCAACGGCAACTCATCGAATAACATTGTGATGATGTGTCTGTTCTTATTGGTTAGCAGCAGTGGAAAAGTGGTTGAAGGGACTATTTTCGGTCTACCAGTTGAACTGTCCAAATTTCCCGCCTTCACATGCAACTGCATCTTCATCGTCGACATCGTTGACGGATAACAGATGACGAATATAAATCGTTGGAGAAACTCGCCAATTTGATATGGACGGTTAATGTTTGATACTTCATACGGAAGACAATAGTTATTGACCAATGGTTGGTGGGTAAAAGTCGAAGTATGGTAGTGAGTGAGTTGTAGCTGAGGGCTCATAATCGAACATCGATAGTTGATGGCTGTTAATCGTCAGCGATAGCCAACGAGTTGGCAGACGGTGGCCTAAGGTATATTCCATCGTCAGCAGCTGAAAGCAACTAACCCAACAGTTGAAACTTCATTCAGGCCGTGGTGTAAGATATCGGGGGGCTTCTCCGTGGCCAAGGGTGTCACACTAGAGAAAGTTTGAACCTAGATGCTGTTGGTCGAGATGGGTACCGTCCATGAAGATGGTGGTTGGTCGAAGAGAAAGGGTCTAGGGTAGTGAGCTGATTAAATACTCGGGATATCATGCGGCTCTGCTGGCCCCATGACCACGATAAGGCAGTCAGTGTGAACCTCAGGCCAGATAGCACGAGAATCCTGGCACCAAATCCTAGGCAGAAAGACCCTTTCCTTGAGCCTCATAACAAGGTTGTCGTCTCCCTGAGCTTGTCGGTCCTTGGTGTTGACCCATTGACCATTCCACACAGCTCTGCGTTTGCTCTTTAAGTCTCTGATTGGGAATTATGAGGCTCAATAAGAAGCCCGGTTGCGGCTGAAGGCCAGACTAGGGTAAAATTGGGGTGATTGGCTTCCTACATGGTTTTGTTAGTAGGTGGCAAAGTCTGACTGGACAGCAGGCTTACTGAAGCCCGTCGAGCGGTGTTCAAGGTTGATGCCAGAAGCTGCGTCCAGTAGGAAGCACCAGATTCTGCTAGGTAGCTGTTCGTGGCTGAACTCGACAACCGAGAGCTCCCAGGAGGATCATATGGTACTTGGGCACGTAATCATGCTCCAGAGGGGCGTGAAGTCAGTCGGTGTTGTCGTGAAAGAGGCGCAGTGGCATACTCCTGATGCGACAGCTTTTTTCAAATAGTACGATTTTCAATGTCGCAGACCATATTTCTTCTTTGGTGAAGAGCCATCAAGGCGAAAGTGGGGATATGTGCATGTTGCCTCGCATCTGCTGGAAGCCTTGCAGCTGGTCGGATAATCTTGGTGCCGTCTTATCTTGTAATTTGGAGTAGGTATACTGTCGAAGATAAGCTGTACCGTTTTGAGGGCCATTAGGAAATGGTAGGCAGTTCCCAAAAGTTCGTGTGATCAGATTCGGGCGTAGCGGCCTAGCATATCGGGCGGCAGGGGCTGGCTACGCCCAAGAATCAACCGCATCCACCGTTTTCTAGCTTTCAGGGGTAACCGGCAGTAATTTCGAACAAAGGGAGCCTGGACACGGACATCCAAGTTTTGGGTCACCTCGAGTAGTTCTCTCTGCACCGGGGCAGCTGAAACGCCAGTCCATGATGGTTGCAAGCCCTGTCAGCTGGTTGGCGAAGCCACACTTGCCAGCTGGAGTCAAAGAGTTGGCGTTGCCGAATAATACCAAATCGGGGCCATCGAAAATCTCTAACGCGAGCTTAAGTTGGAAAAGCCGGGACAAGTTGCTTGAACAAGGTTTGATTGGTTCTTCAGTTTTGCAACTGGCATCTCCTAAGCCCGGAAAACAATCAAATAGGTTGGAGTGACGCGTAATCACTGAACGGAGGCGGAGATTTGACAGTCGAACCAGATGAACGCGGATGACTTGCATGGACTCTTCTTAATAGAGGAGAGGCAGTGTTCTCCTCGCAGCGGGGAGACAGACGTCGATTCGCTATTGAATGAGTATGAGAGGTGTGAATGAGGCAGCGAAGAAGATGAAGGTTGAATCCAATACAGGGTACGTAGGGCTGACGGCAACTTTGACCCACATCCAGGTTGAAATCCCAGCTGTTTCCTCCGCAAACACAATGCATTGTTGTTGCAATCTGCAGCGAGTCTCCCGCCCCTGTGTCCACCGTACCCGCCGCATCCTGGCCCTGTGGAAATTGCTCTGCATCGCACCCATGCACCCGCACCCGCCGCGCTTGTAGTGTACCTCCCAGCGGCGTGCAGGCTCTTTCTCGGTTGTCGTCCCGTCATCATCCGTTCCCCCAAATCAGGTCGAGTCTGTCAACGACCGACTTCAATTCTGCGCATCGCCGCATCGTCTGACGCGGCTCTGCAGCCTGTCGCTCGCCGCTTTTCGCACATTGCATATCGCTTCCGAACGGCGGTAACATTTCGCTATCCGGCCCGTCTCCCAATGTTTCGGCAATGATCGCACCTCTGCAATGTCGCAAGCCACCAGCACTAAATGTGCTTCGCGATGGGTGACGCGCATCATCCCCATCATCATCACGGGCACAAGCGGCTATGCCACCTACGTGGTCGTGGCCTACCTTGGCGGTTGGTCTCCCTTAACTCCTGAGCGCACCCGGTAGCTGATATTTGCTGTAGTCGACTACCTATACAGGACCAGGGGCGAGGTCGGCGCCGCAGTCTCGACAATCACGATTTACCTCTTCTTCTACCTCCTCACGATCGCCACCTACCTACGAACTTTCATCAAAGTCAAGATGGACCCAGGTCTGGTACCGCTCGGTCCTCAGGCGCAACACCCGTCGAGGGAATCGAACAAGAAGCGCAGACGGAGGAAAGAGGGCGATTTGGAAAGCCAGCCGTACTTTACCGGCCCCGACCAAGATCCGGACAGCCCCGGCCTAGAAGGTTTCTACAGCAAAGACGTCTTTGTGTGCGAGAGCGACGGCCGGCCCAAGTGGTGCTCCGAATGCCGCAACTGGAAGCCTGACCGGGCCCATCATTCGAGCGAGCTGGGACGATGTGTGCGAAAAATGGACCACTACTGCCCCTGGGTCGGAGGCATGGTCTCGGAGACGTGTAAGTGTTGCCGATCTATGACCGGTCCGTTGTGAGGTTTTGATGCTGACGAACTGTAGCCTTCAAATTCTTCGCTCAATTCACTTTCTACTGCACTTTGTACTGCACGATTGCTCTGGCGCAGGCAGCTTATTGTCTCGCGCTGCAGGTGCGTGATGTCGCTGTCGACGGCAGGACAATCTCGGGCGTTGCTATCGCCGCATTTTTTGGCCTCTTCACTTTCCTGATGACCGCGACCTCATGGCGCTTCATTCTTCTCAATATTACCAACATTGACGCCCTCCGCAAATCGTGGGTGCACCAACTAGCAATCAGGGTGCCTAATGGCACCCGTCCCGGCAGCCATTACGGGACTATCACGTATCCCCTACCAAGGTACCCGCAGGGAAACTCGACCTCATCGGATGCCACCGTCGATAGCGAGACTCCGCGCGATCGTCTCGCGACGCGTACTTTTGCCATTGTCAGAACTGAGCCAGATGAGAACCCGTGGGACCTCGGCTACAGGAGGAACTGGACGTCCGTCATGGGACACAGCTGGGTCGATTGGCTTCTGCCTATACACGGATCGCCGTGCGCCAATCATGACAGCATGGAGAGCGACTACGAAATGGGCTCTCTGATACAGACGCTCCGAGAAAGACATGGTCTGCCTGATCCCCACCAGCCCTCTGGTGAGATGGAGATGCAAGAGATGCGGCTAGGTGGTTAATAGTCAAGGGACGAAGATACCCATGGGACACATAATTCTTTTGGGCGTTTTGAGCGGTTTTTAGCAACTTCATGAGGCTTCAGCGTTTGACTTTGGTATATATACGCGTGCAAGTGTACGTATCTATCGTTGAAACCTCTCATGTAATTATCAATTCAGTACAAAGGATCAGAAACATGTCCTGGCAATACCTTGGTGAAACTTGTACAACGATGTCTGAACCAAGATTTGTCTCGATCCGAGTGCCTGATGACGGGTCTGCAGGATCCTTCATGAATTCGCCCGTTCGTGGTCCCCAGCGTGACAGGGCGTCCCGCTTCTGCAGCACATTGAAGCGACGTCCGTGGTCTCCCGGATCAGCAAAGGATGGCCCCACCGATCCGGAGTGGCGTTAGTCGGAGGCGGCGGGGCTGTTCTGACGACTAGCGGGTCCGTCTTCCGGTTTCTCGGCTGGTTACTGGACGGAGAACACGATTGAACAGAGTCAAGCCAAATCCCGTTGAGGTTAAGAAAACGTAAGATGAGACATGTCTAGATTGTGTCCAAAGTCCTATCCATCTTGCAGTGAGTTGCAAACTAGACTATTGGCTGAATACTCCGCTTCACTCAGCATCGGTACAATCCTTACACTTGGTGTGATTGCATGGCGCATTTGAACACTTCATCTTTCCGTCGTGGTCTGTTCCGCAATGTGCGCTGTTGTTTGTCTGTTTGCATTCGCAGCAAGTCCAAGATCCGGCGTCCATGGACTTTAAGCGGTGAGGAGGAAGGGCTGCGTCGGTTTCGTGGCCATCGTCCGACCTACTTGGAGTCAGCAAGTCACGAAGAATACATTAGATCGAGGAGATTCTTACATGGTGTTTAGTTTCGATCACTAGTAACACAGTATCTTGCGATGAGATGTACACCGAACGTTCATGTAACAGCAAACGCTTAGGCTGAGTAATCGAAGACAACTGTGCTGCCGAAGCGGCTTGATGTGATGGAGGGAACAAAATGTTCAAAGTGTATCGAAGATGACAGCCAAGGTAGACTTCAAGATTTGCTGACAGAAACAAAGATCTGGCCTAGTTGGACGAGTCTCTGTGTTTATAGCAGTGTTCTTCAATCCGCAGTATATGGTAGCAAACGTGCTGTTACCCGCATCTCTGGAGCAAATACCGAATATCCGGATAGAGGACCGGCTGGAAGCGCTTTGAGTAGGCACATCCACTTGATTGCTGGTTGGATATCTATACGAGTGGCCCAAATCCTTTTCTTCGTTGATCGCTTCTAGAAACCCTTGGATTCAGGGGGTGCCGTCATCCGATATGAGGTGGGTGTGTTGAATCTCGCAACTGTCTCGATTAATACGAAGTGGCTGAAACTACCCGTAAAGATAGTCGATGATACGTCAACATTGAATCTGGCAGCCTGTCGACAGGGTATCTGAGTGGCCTGAAGAAGATGAGGACAACCCGGTGTCTTGACTCCGATGATTCGGCACCCCCTTCATATGATGCACGCCAGAGCCATAACGGGATGGCCGAAGCAAACCAGTGAGATGCCGCCGATCCGATAGGTAGGGTCAAGTTCTAAATTCGCTATCCCGTTCCCCTGCGATATGTTCGACCTGTTACGCAGAGCATGAACCCGGGGGGGGAGCGAAGTCAAAAGCCAACCTGACTAGGACGTCAAAGGTGACGCTAGTGTGGCTTACTCGAGCAAGGCAACCGGATGACCTATCTCGAGCTTGGTTGCGATAGGGGCTCTTGAGTTTGCTTGGTCTAACACCGAACAATAGCTTTCGGTCTGCCTCTGGGCGGCTTGTGATTACGCCCATATACCCACTCCGCCCACAGTAATGGCCCTTTCTCTCTTAATATTCGTGTCGATTTGGGCTATTAGTCACGATCGAGCTTAGTTTCATACAGTGAGGAGATTATAAGGAAGCTGCGAAGTCATGGTCTTGGGATGACGTGGTCGCTAACAGGTGGTTCAGACTCGTCCATAAAATACGGAAGTTATAATGCGTTTGGGATACAGGCTTCCATGGCAACCCTCCGGACTGTTCGCACCGGTTCGAAATGGTGGCTTCAACATTCCAACCGGCCGGTGGGCCGCACCAGGTGAGTTTCAGGATGTTCGGTTGCCTGACGGATATCAGCGAGGCTCGCTGCAAACAACAGCAAAGTGTTACATCATGCCGATAATATTGCATATTGTATCCTTCCTTGCGTAGAGATGCCTAGCCAGTGGACAGCCTCTGGTCTTTTACAAGTGACCGTTGGTCCGAGCTGCCGAATAAGACCGATGCTCCTATGTCTCTAATGGACGGCGGCAGCCGCCATAGCGTTACGTAGAGCGTGGGGTCGATTGGACAAGTGGCCGACTTTCGTATCCCATTCGTCAAATCGTTCCTTATCCTCCGCTAGTCATCGTGTGGTGTCATACTTCACGACGGGGCCTCGAGGTCTTATACCCAGCCCTGCACAGTGATTGGTGCCAGACATCACTTGTAGAAAAGATGCGATCGAGCGTAAGATAACAGTCCCTATTCTAATCGGATTGGCCGATATAAACGCTAGGGCAGCTAACGCGCAGAAAGGCATGCGAGCCGTTGGACAAATCCTAGTCTCTAAGTTGGATGGGTCAGCAGTGGTGTGCTGACAACTTCAAAAAACGGCTGAGAAGAAGTGCCAGAAACAAAGACGGTCGAAAGCGGGGAAGCAAACTGTACAGCTCTCTGAGGTTGATGGTGCCTCCTTCCTTGAATTTACGGCATGCAATGTGCAACTCGCAGCCTGCAGAGGGTATCGCAGGTGATCGATGAATAAACGTGGACTTAGCAAGCTAACTTTACTTGGCACTCAGTCGCTTGGCGCTCCCCAACATGTCTGAGATCGAGAGTCTGCTGGAGCCTGCTGTCAACCCAAGAATTGAAAGTAGAAACGCATTCCACCATGCTACCCCATGTAAACCAAGCCATGCAAAGGACCGGTCACTAGGCTCCCGAGTGGTAATTCATAGTGCCCCTGATTCAGGTCGAGTGTGCAGCTGCCTTGCGGTACCACTTTGGCAGAAATCGCGAAGGGTTGAAAGGCAGTAGCCTTCGAGAGGTTAGGCCGAGTGTCTCATAATGAGGTTTCTTGGCATAGCCAAGGCTGCTGCGTCTTGGGCAACTCCGAAAGCTGAGCAATGTGGCCCTGGACGGCGAATGCAGTCGTGTGCTCGTTGTTGCAAAGCAACTTTGTTATTGGAAGTGAACGATTGACATCTTTGCATGTGAATATCAAAATGGGAAAGCCCGAGCTGCGGGGAAATGGTCTGTCGTCGTTCATCGTCATTGTCCTCCGTGAGTTCGACGCCTCCATACCAGCCGCTGCTTTGAGGAGTCAAAATGAATCGCCATGTAACCGAGTTAAGACCGAATCACAGCGGAGAACTCGTGTGCCGTGATCTAAGAGCACGTTGCTCATTGAGTAGGATACGAGAGGTTCTTCCCTGATCTATGGATTTCCAGACCTGGGTAGCTATTTGGCGGGAAACCCGGGTGGATGATGACATTTCCTTAAGCCCGTACCGGGTGCTTTGATAAAAGACCAAGAGTTAGCCGGGCTGAAAGATAGCAAGAGAGCGGCTCTCAGAAGGTGTTTCCGAACAGTTGGCTTGGTCATCATTTCGCGGACAAGATAACCCATGACGTAGCATCGCGGCGTAGCATCTACATTAGAGTGGAAGAGGGTGGGAAACGCCGAAATATCCGAGAGAAGATAGCAAACCGGTGTTCGACTGGTGTCGAGCCGCCATACGATATCAGGTGAATACACGGCAGACTGAAGGAGCTTGGCGAGCGTTTAGCTAGAGTTGAATTTCAAGAAGTCAACTATGTCACAGTACTGGTGAGGAGCCACCTTGGTAATTTACTGTCTAGATACATGGCGAAGGCGTATTGAGTACAGCAGAATCTCAGAAGAAATGATCACAATACGGCCATGCTAGCTGTCCCTAAGAGACAGCATTTGATTTCATACCTGCAGAAAGGCGTCGAAAGCAGTGCGATCGGGGCGGTGTCTTTGCAACATGCAAGAGGAGGCAAGTGCACATATGTAGAAGTGCCCACAGGGGACAGTGCAATTGGTGCGCCACGACTGGACGTTCTGCTGGTCATCGTCGAGACAAAGTGGAACCAGGGGATTACACTAAGCCTCTTTTTGGCAAGCGCAAGTAGAGGTCGGGCCAGGAAGGCAAGCGCGTTTTGAAGCGCGTTGACCTCGACTACCTACTTACTTTCGTAAGCGCAACAGGTTTATCAGTGCAAACATTTGCCGGTCCCCTTCCGACATCAAGCAAACTCTCTGGCAAATCCACACCGAAAACAAGATTAACAGCACCAAAAGACATCTGAGTGTCTCATCTCGTCTTCGCCCTAATGTCGACCGCTGGGATCTGCCGTTGAACTCCGGCAGACGAACAGGGGCTGCTCCGGCGCCGACCGGCTTTTCACTGGCAAGGCTCAGAACCATGTCGTCCTCACAACCCTTTCGGGATTCCTCTCCTATTCTCGGCATAGACAGAAGGAAATCTCAATTCAACTACAAGCACCTGTCTCAGCTGGCAACATATAATACATCGTGCCCACTGCGAGTCGTAGCTCACATCGATCTGGACGCCTTCTATGCACAATGTGAGATGGTACGTTTGGGTGTGCCAAAGGACCAACCTCTAGCAGTTCAGCAGTGGTACGTGAGCCCGTGGTCCATCATTCCGTCAACTAATGAGCTTGCCAGGCAAGGTCTGATTGCCGTCAACTATCCAGCCCGTGAACATGGAATTGGCCGCCATTGCACTTTGACGGACGCAAAGAAGCTTTGTCCCACTCTGGTCGCTCAGCACGTAGCCACATGGCGCGAGGGCGACGACAAGTGGGCATACCGTGACGATGCCGCCGCCAACATCCAGAGCGACAAGGTCTCACTCGACCCTTACCGTCTTCAATGTAGAAAGATTCTGGATGTCATTAAAGAAAGCCTGCCCCCAGATCTTCAAAAGGTCGAAAAAGCCAGCATCGACGAGGTCTTCCTCGACCTTTCCGCCCAGGTGCACGCGATCCTATTAGAGCGCTTCCCTGAGCTAGCGAACCCACCTCCTTACGACGACCCGACTGAGAACCTTCCTGGCCCCTCCGTGGCAGCACTGGATTGGCAGGCAGATGCCCTCGTCGACTTGAATGAGGAGGAAGAGTCTGTGGACCCAGACTGGGACGACGTGGCGATCCTCATTGGGTCTGAAATTGTGCGCCATGTTCGCGGTCAGATCTTGGAGAGGCTACAGTACACATGCTCGGCAGGCATCGCCAAGAACAAGCTACTCAGCAAGTTGGGCTCTGGTCACAAGAAGCCCAACCAGCAGACCGTCATTCGAAACCGAGCTGTGGCCCATTTCTTATCCGGCGTCAAGTTCACCAAAATACGCAATCTTGGGGGGAAGCTTGGCGAGAATGTAGTGTCAACCTTCAACACTGACGCCGTTACCGAGCTTCTGGCCATCCCTTTGGACCAAATGAAAGCAAAACTGGGCCATGACACAGGAAACTGGGTACATAATACCATCCGTGGTATCGACACTAGCGAGGTCAACTCCCGCACGCAAATCAAGTCGATGCTCTCGGCAAAGTCTTTCCGACCCTACATCAATACTCCTGAACAGGCTGTCCGATGGCTTAGGATCTTTGCTGCCGATATCTTCGCCCGATTGGTTGAGGAAGGCGTTCTGGAGAACAAACGCAGGCCGAGAACTATCAACCTGCACCATCGACATGGTGGCCAGACCAAATCACGCCAAGGTCCAATTCCTCAAGGCAAAACGCTTGACGAGCAATCCTTGTTCGAGCTCGCGAAAATCCTCTTGAATCAAATCATGGCAGAAGGCAGTATCTGGCCCTGCGCCAACCTTAGCTTGAGCGTGGGTGGTTTCGAAGATGGTGTCACGGGCAACATGGGCATCGGCGCCTTCTTGCTGAAAGGGGAAGAGGCTCAGGCACTAAGGCAGGGCAGCCGTGAAGCCAGCCACTCGTCCACCTCAGAAGAAATGCCGTTTTCTAAAAGGCGCCGGACAGACGGAGGGGCGATCGATCGCTTCTTTACACGGAACGTTTCCACCGACGACGAACCGCCATTCACCAATGCAATCGCCGAGAACCATATCAAACCCCGAGAGGAGGCTACGTCTGGAGAGCGTTCGGCGGCTACACCAACCTCCCTGGTGCAGGGGTTCAACAACGGCTCTCATCAGGTGCCAATCACAGCGTTCGTATGTTCGCGGTGCCACGCACGGTTTGAAACGCCAGAAGGGCACCAGAGCCACAAGGATTGGCACTTTGCCAAAGACCTTCAGGATGAAGAACGTGGCAAGCCTGCATTTGCCAATCGCTCTTCCGCCACCCGCAATTCTGGTACAAAGCCGTTGGCTGCACCAGCTAAGCGGGGGGGACGCGGCGGCAAGCTTGAGCAAGGACAGAGCAAGTTGAAGTTTGGATGATTACTCTTAGTATTTCCGAGGATACTGGCATCATGCCAAAAGTTTGTCGAGCGGGTCCTGCCGCCTGATACCTGACGAGACTTGAAAGTTGGTAAACTTCGCGCCCTGATACTCATTTCAAGGGTAACCGCGGCACCGCAGGTTTGACCGTAAGGTCCCCAGCGAACATCAGTAGTGGTCTCTGATGGACGTTCTTTGTTCCACTGGCAAATCTCACAATAGGGCAATGGGTTCCACTGGCCAGGGACAATGCGAGTATAGAACCTGGTCTGTATGTCTCCAACAGCCAAGTTGGGCATCCGGAGGGGGAACTGGGGAGCAAGCCAATCCGCCGGGCAGTTAACACCCAGGAGACACTTTCGCGGAGCTTGGAGTCGCTTCCGGCGTCGTGCCGCGTTGCATCTACAGGAGTACGTGGGTGTGAGACATGAGAACGAGGCCACTTGGCGAACCACACAGCCTGACGGGACAGGGACGGACATGCGTCGAGAGCATTCGGCACCAGGGACGGGTTTGATGGCTCCATGTGGATATCAACCACCCGCAAGTGTCGTCATACCAATTCCCGCCTGCAGCCACCCGTGATAGATTCGGATCAACGCCGGCTGGATATTAGGAGTACTAGGGGCGATGGGCTGCAATGAGTAAGGGCTTAGACATGACAACGCCAGGCGGCCTCAAGAATAAGACGAGAGTGATGGACGGTGCGATTGTGGTTCAAACAGCAGAGACATTATGTACATTCCGTCTCCAATTGAGGCCGTTTCTTGAGGAAAATAGACTGCTCTTCACGAATCGCTTTGGTTGCGCCCGGTCACGTTGTTACAATTCGGACGGCGTCTGTAAGTGATTGGTTGCGCGTTAGGCATCTTTGGGCTAATGTGGGTTGGGCCACATTTTTGGCGTGAAGCGTTGATACCCAACGATGCCAACCACCACTACCGCTACATACCTACCACCCTACGATAGCACCAACCAGGCAACCCACACGAGATGGGTTTTGCAGGAAAAAGCACGCACGCGCGCCTTATAGTGTACTTGGCTGCGGGTCGACGCGGATAGTTTGGAGAGAGTACAGACGGGGCATTCCCGGCAGCCGGAAGCGAAAGGCAAACGGTTGACAGAGAGACAAAGGGACCACTTCGCCGACTCCGAGTGGGTTCTCAGCAACGCGGAGGTCAATTACTGAGAACATCGCAGCAAGCACCAGAGCTTTGTTTAGGACAGGGCTGACAACGGGGAGCTGCGCCGTGAAGTCAAGAAGTAGCCGGCAGTCGAGCGCAAGGATCTAGGGCAAAGCCACCGTCCTACCCTTCACAAACACGGGGTCTTGGTAGCAAGTCAGCCGGAAAACGGATGTCAGGATGTGCCTCGCACGGGTGCGTGCCCTTGAGCCTGCTTGCCTGCCGTATTGTCGCCGTTCAGAGCTGGGATGTCCCATCCTGGTAGGGTATCAACACTGGGACGGACTGGTTGATAAATTTGGAAATGGATAGGACAACAACTGGTACTACCTCATTTCATCCTGAGCAAACTGAAATTCGAAACAAGAGATCATCGAAGGGGGGGTTGGCGAATGAAGTCAGCAACAAACGGGACTCTCAACTGTCCCTCGTGCACGCCAGAATCACGGCTCTCAATATCTCAAGGTCTGGAGGTCTGGGATCCATAGGTATCCCGCCTTGTCAAGGTCTGGTATGCAGCATAATTCAGACGGTTACTGGGAACGAAAGCATCCATTCATTCCGTCTTCTGTGACACCTTTGTCCGATTGTTTCTCAATAAAATAAAATAAAACAAAACCCCCAATGTGCCTCGGCAATAAAGCATGAGGAATGCCAGTGGCAGCAACTCCGATTTCGTGGGTCCCAAACGCCACTGCGCCAGCCAACCGTTGCCTCGACGCATCCTTCATAGCAATGGCCCAAACCAAACACCGATCTAGAACGGACTACTCACGAGCCACATTTTCCCCCCAAAGCATTTCGTCCCAAGCCAGCGAGTGCATTTCAGCCTTAGCGACACACTGTAATCTCAAACGAGGGCTCTTGAAGTGAGAGGCCTAGATCGATTTCGAACCCTCTCGAGGCCCCGGCGCAGGGAACAACAGCCAAGCTGACGATACCTGATCCTGGAAGAAGTCGAGTGTCGGGACGTACTGCATACACGATCAACGACGAATCTGGATTATGTTCAGTTGAGGATCATCCTGAGGAAAAACCCAAGCATCAGGGAAAAGAGAGTTTAGAACATTGTCATTTTCTCGCGCCTTCGGCTCAACCGTTCCTTCCACCCTTCGGGCAGCAAATAGCCTTGTCGCATCAGTCGGAAGGGCGGAGGCGGTGACAAACAAAACATGCCATCAAACCAAGCCCGTGCGACGGACTGGAGCCTATTGCAACCCCCAAGAACAACGCTCCTGGCATTGGATCTCACCGCAGCTCGTCATCGTCCCGTCTCTCTTGTCGCTTGGAGCTGGACTCTTAAGGCATTGCATGCTCAACATTTCGTTTCTGTTCCTTGGCTGCTGCATTGTGATCGGCCAAGGTGCTGGTCAGTTTCGGGGGCCTGAAGCCCTATGAAGCTGTCCCGCCTCGGTTGCATCTGGTTCGCCTTACGTACATACTTGCACCCACGACAACGACAGATCACCGCCCTAAACTAGGCGTACTGTGTCGCTCGCAGGCCTCGCACATTTTCACGAAATACATTAGGGGGCTGGAAACCAGAATATGCAGACGATTACCTCATCTCACTTAACCTGGACGCGGCCCAATTTGGCCCGGTGATGTAGCAGCTCCCGTACCCTAACTTCACCTCACACTGCTTGCCTCTTATTGGATCAGCGACTCCATCAGCCCTCCTCGGGTTTTGCTTCTTCCCGTAAGCCCATAGTGTTCTATGGAACTATATTGACGTTGGCTCTGGCTTGACGCTATCGCTTTGGTCGTTGGAGTCACGGTGCCACGGGGTGTTGGTCTTCTTGCGCGGCAGAAACGAGCTGCGAAGCCCCCTCCCCCCCGGGCGGACAACAGTTCCCAGTCAACTCTGCGGGTTTTCTGTGTTGTTAGTGCGCGCAAGACGCAGGGAAGTCCTCGGTATCCCTTTTGGGCTGGGCACGACAAGTCAACCCAACCTCTCTAGCTGCACCTCATCCTGACTCCGTCCACTCAGAGCGGCCGCCACCCAGCTTCCCTGCTGCCGCCCAACCGCTCTCCGCCTCTTTGCCTCTCCTTGCCCGGTTCTCATCCTGCTCTCTGTCTCGTCAGGTGGCTTTTGCTGGCCCTGCCGGTCCTCTTTTTTCTTCTTCTCATCAGATTCCTCACCCGGGGGGCTAGGTGTAGGCAAGCAGGCTCTCATCGGACGGTCAGACTGGACTTGGACCGCACCCAGAGACGCAGCACCACCCACCCCTCCTAGCCCCCTCTTACACACACTAGGGGGCAGGTCGAGTAGCATATTGGCCAGGTTGCGCAGGGTTTACTTGCAGCGCGAGAGAAAACCCGCGCGGAACTGTCAGCCAACAACGTGGTGCCAACAAGCCTTGCTGATTCTTTCCTGGTCGGTTCCGAGCCGTCCTGACTGGACGAAGCAGGAAGAGAAAGTGTGTGAGTGAGAAGGGAGAGAGGGCCTCCCTCCTCCTTCACTGGCAAACTGGGTTGTGTGTGTGAGTGCGTGTGCGTGTGCGTGTGTCGTGTGTGTACTATGGTGTCAGGCCAAAGTTTTTTACCCCTGTCGGGTACCTTGGGTCCACATCAATGGTCAGACCATACTAATCTGGGCTTAGGCAACATTTAGGTACTTTTCTTCCCAACTGCTGATTTTTC
>LFIW01001854.1:0-12010 GCA_001625285.1 Colletotrichum incanum
GACGTAAAATAGTTTACGGCCCTAGATCTTAAAGGCGCCTATAACCTAATTAGAATAAAAGAAGGTAAAGAATAGAAAACTGCTTTCTGCACCAGAAAAGGCAACTTTAAGTACCTCGTTATGCCTTTCGGACTTACTAACGCCCCTATAACCTTTCAGACTATAATTAACTACGTACTATAAGAATTCTTAGATATATTTGTTATCGTTTACCTAGACGATATTTTGATTTACTCTTATAACCTTAAAGAACATAAGAAGCACGTTTATTAAGTACTCTAGAAGCTATAAGAAGCTAAGCTCTTAGTTAAACCCAAGAAAAGTGTATTCTATAGTTAATAAGTTAACTTCTTAGGATTTACTATTACGCCTAGTGAAATTAGGATAGAAAATAGGAAGATCGCGGCAGTAAAGGACTGGCCCTAACCTTAGAATGTTAAAGACATTTAATCGTTCCTTAGATTCGTTAACTTTTATTAACGATTCCTTAAAGGATATTCTAGCAAAATTAACCCTCTTATTAAGCTCACACGAAAAGATACCCCTTTCAAATAGACTAGTAAACAAGAAAAAGCCTTTAAGGACATTAAGCAATAAGTCCTCTCAGAACTAGTTTTAGTTATTTTAGACCTAAGAAAACCCTTTAAATTAGAAACCGACGCTTTAGACTACGCTATCAGTAGATAACTTAGATAACGCGATAAAGAAGGAAAACTGCACCCTTATGCATTCTTCTTACGAAAACTTAGCGGACCCGAAATTAATTACTAGATCTATAATAAAGAACTTATAGTAATTATTAAAGCATTTAAAGAATAGAAACCTTAACTATCCGGTACTAAGTACGAAGTTAAGGTTTACACAGATTATAAAAACCTAGCCCACTTTACTATATCAAAAGTCCTAAACAAAAGACAGATCCAATAGTCTAAATTCCTCTCTAAATTTAACTTCTAAATTATCTATATTAAAGGAACAGAAAACGGCAGAGCTAATGCCTTAAGCCGAAGACCGGACCACAAGGTCCTAGTACCAGAAGAAACACTTATTATCTTAAAGTAAGATAACTAAGGTGACCTTATACTAGTACAGAAACTCTTAATAATTAGCAGACGCGTTAATACCAGCCCGACTAGCAGAATAACACCTAAATAAATCAGAGAAATTTACGGTGTTAGGGCATATAGACACCAAGGTGTAACAAAAACCTTTAAGCGAATCAGATAACACTACGACCAGAAGGTTACACGACAAGAAGTGGCTTCAGCAATTAAGGATTGCGAAATGTGCAAGAAAAGCAAGAACAGTCCGCACAAGCCATACGGACAATTGCAACCACTACTAGCGCTACTAGAAGCCTGGCACTTAATCTCTTTAGACTTTATCGTTAAACTACCTAAATCAAGAGAACTACTTACAAAAACCTACTATAACAGCATACTGGTTATCGTTGACTGACTTACGAAATACGTATACTTTATCCCGTACTTAGAGTTAAGTACGGTAAAAGACCTAGCGTACACGTTTTTAAAATATATTGTTAGTAACCACAGATTGCCTAAGGAAATCGTGTCTAATAGAGACAAACTGTTTACATCTAAGTTTTAGAAATCCCTAATTTTGTAACTAGGAGCTAATCATAAGCTATTAACCGCTTTTTACCTGCAAACCGACGGACAAACCGAACGAATTAATTAGATACTTAAACAGTATCTACGATATTATATTAACTACGACTAAGACAATTAGGTACTACTGCTACTAATAGCCTAATTCGCCTATAATAGTGCTATAGGAGAAAGCATACTAAACTCCCTATTTTACCTAAATTACGGATTCAAGCCTACGGCATATAGAGAACCTTAATAAGGACCATAAGCACTAAAGGCTGTAGTAGACTATAACAAATTATAAGAAATCTAAGAAAATATCGCTAAAGACCTTAAATTTGTTAGAGCATAAATAAAGAAATACGCTAATATATTAAGGGTTAAGGGACTAACCTTTAAAGAGGGAGATAGCGCGTATCTTTTATAACGTAACATTAAAACGAAACGACTAAGTAATAAATTAGATTATAAAAAACTTAGACCTTTTAAAATTATTTAGAAAGTCTTAGACGTTAACTTTAAACTTAACTTACTAGATATAATAAAAATCTATTTAGTCTTTTATATCGCTCTACTTAAACTAGCACCGTAAGAATTAAATACTAACGATTACATTATTATAGAACTAAACGAACTAGAGTATAAAGTTAAACGAATTATTAACAAACGAGAAGAAAATAAAGAAACATAATATCTTATTAAATAGAAAGGATACAGACATAAGGATAACTTATAGGAACTAATTAAGAACCTCTAACACTCCTAACAGCTGCTCTAGGACTACTAGTCGACCCCGGCTCTAGTAAACCAAACTTAGCTAACACTAAGGGCGATAAGGCGATACCCCTGTAGACAGCGTCCTAGTCCCTAACAAAATCCTCTAGAAGATAATTAGAACCAGTAGAAGGCAGGCAAGCCCCCTCCTATTAAAGCTGCTTAGCCTCTACCTCCTCCTTCTCTACGCGCTCTAACTCTTTAACACTATTAATACCACGACGCACCGCGCGTATTATTTTTTTAAACTATATCTTCTTTTGCTTATAAAGACGTAACACTTTCTCTTCTACAGCCTAAAGCTTATCTTCTAACTTTTAGTGTTAAGTAGCGATATTCTAAAGCTCTACAGCCCCTACGCCTAGAACATCGCATCGTAAGCAACAAAGGCGTACACACTCCGCGCAGCAAGAGGAGTCTGACGCAGACACCTCGCACGAAGGATAGCCCTTACCCTTATAGTAAGAATAAGTCGGTATAATAACGGAATTTTAGAGAATAGCGGTAAGTAAAGAATTCTTTAAAACAGTCGCTTTAGCTAGACGACTCTCAGACGACTTTACAGCCTTTTGTTTTTTAATACGACCTAACATAGTGTAAGTATTATTAAAGGAAGTAAGTTTAATAGCTCCTTAACCTAGGAGACACTACCTACTTATATAGTCTTAAGGATAAGACCTTTTGAGAGGAGACCTGATGTTACGACCTAATAAGTTATAAGTAAGGCAGCCCCACCAGGGATAAGGGCGGTATAGCATTTATATAGACAGAAACCTAAGGGCTAACAGATAACTCCTCGGACCAGGAAGAACTATAGTACAGGTTACGTAAAGATAAGATAAGGACATAACAAGGGTGAATAACCAAAGTGGTTAGTTATTCTAATTATCTACAGATAGGTAGAGTAACTGGTTATCCAGTATATCCAGAACGGAACACTAACAACAGGACTTATATATAGGATGGACTTAGATGCACTTAAGGACAGACTTCTATAGCTCTTTAGCAATCAACTTCGTGATTCACTCCACCATAAGTGACTCTTAGATTATCCTTCTGTTGTAAAGCTATACGAGCTACCTACGCCTACCGAGTATACGACTGATCACCGTGTGCCTAACAGACCAACAAGATTACCAACAAGCCAACAAGACCCAGTTACTGTTATTTGAGTATCGACCTCAGCTGTCTATTAGCAGACACCACCACTGTCGGATATCTGACCGTAACAGAGAGATTGTAACAACCAGCCACAGATCCAAGTCTGCCCTTTTATTTCTGGACCTGACGTAGCGACTGAAGCAGGGTTTAGTGCTATATTTCCCTGGTCATCAATCATAAGGATATTCGGTGTCATGGGTCCCCGGAGAGTAAAAGACCCGCTCCTTGGGCTCCTATCTACTGAACCTGGTTGCGGAGCAAGATACTTTAAGATTCCGGCCGTTTGCTTCGCTCCCATGAGATGTCCCCTATTCAGGGAGATGTTCGCAAAAATCGAAGCCAGGACCAAGAGGGCATGTGAGGATCGCCCATGAGTCCAAGTTCTTGAGTGGACAAGCACGGAAACGACAAAAAGCCGCCCCGCAACGACCAAAAGAAATACTAAATTGCCATTGTAGTTTCATATTGTTCTATTACTTGGTGTTCGGTGCCACAGGCTTCATGACCGTAACCCCAATCCCACAGGCTTTCATGTACTATAAAGTTCTTGCAATTTGCCTCTCCATACTGCTGGTTTATTGATGCTGTATGTTTAATATCATCTCAATCTATAAGCTTAACCTTTTGTTGGCTGTTTTTAGTACATGGGAGGTCTGATAACATCCTGAGTCCGTCTTCGGTGTTACAAATGACAGTCCTGAGAGACCTCAAGAGCCTACTAACAGTTTATTCGGTCTGAAAAGGTTATTCATTGAGCCTAGTAATCTCATCACTCGATCCATTTTGTTGGGTATCAACAAGTAAGCCTTCCTTACAGTCTCCATTATTACCAGCGGACCATTCCCGCGCAGATAATGATTGGTTTTGCGCGGAGACGTGTAACACGGATGTCAGTCATGGCAATCGCAATCGTTTTTAGACGTGGTTATTATTCAAAGCTGAATAGATTATCGATGAGATCTCGCCATAAAGGAAGTAGATTTGCGCCTGGATAACTTGTCAGAATCAAGGCCGCTTCTATTATGCTACTAATCCACCATATCTTTAACATATCACGTTTTGGAAAGTGTCAGTAAATATAGCACTCATCGCGACTTTCTCCTGTCTACAAGTATATTTGGGACCACGCACCTCCCGGTCAGACCCAGGGCGCCTACCACGAGAGCGAGATCAACTACGTACTGAACAACTTGTACGGCACCGACTTGCCGTGGACCACCCAGAACTACCAAATTGCAGAGACCATGAACCGGTACTGGATCAACTTCATCAAGAATGGGGACCCGAACGACGACAGACTCGTTCGCCGGGGTCCCTCGAGCAAAGATAACGCTACGGTGATGGAAGTTGGGAGTAAATTCGGGCTCATTCCCATCGCCAAGGAGGGCCAGATTGACTTATTCTCTCGGTTGTTTGATACGCTCGTTGCTTACTAAGACGTATAGAATTGTGGCACGAGTACAACAATGTCCACCGCAATGGGCGTCCCTCGGGCTGGAATGCTCACTTTGGAAGATGTGAGCAGACTGGTTCCTAATATGTGTGTAGCATTGGAAATGGCTGTTTAAACCTCTAACTTTACGATAAATTGGTCATTTTCCTAGCTCACCTACATAGTTTTGCTAGCTAGCAGATGATTTCAAATATCAGTGCTATATCTCTACTCTTTGTGGATAGGCCGTAGGTTGTCCGGCCTCGAGCCACCGCCGAAAGCTGCACCGGAGTGTGTAGTCCTTGGCGCATGAATACGGTACGTGATCAATTTTTCCTTCTAAGACTGAAGGCTTAATGTGAACCGATATTATGTGCTATTTGTTGTTAGTACAAGCCCAGTGAGTTCAGTTTCGCTGGAAGTTACCTTTTGTCAAATCATCATGTCGGAAGTCGGAAAGGATGCGCCTCGGTATTGAACACGTATTCATCCAAGCTAATAAGCTCGGGTGAAGAGAAGATCAGATAGTAGTACTTGAGCGTCTCAGAAAGCCAAAAACTCTGAAGATTAGATAATGTCAATAAGGCACTCATAATCTGAAAACTTGACAGTAGAGGAGCAAAGGAAACATACCTCCATAGAGTCTGTTTTCTGAGTCTGGTCAGGAGGAACAGTAACATCAGCAATAGCAGAGTTCGCGAACTCTGTCTCAGTCGCTTTCATGACCGACTGAAACATATACCAGGCGACATCCTGTAAGTCTTGCTGCCCAGTCATTCTATAAAGCAGAAATACACTTTCGATGGCTTCTGGACGGAGAATGTACTTGGGATCGCGAGCGTTCTTAAACCCTTTTCGCAGCCTCTTGTCACCTTCCTGCTCCCATTTCTTTTCGTCCCATTGGCACTTTTCTGTTGTTGAAAAGCAGGCAATGAGGTCGAAGATTTCTGGCATGACGCCAGCAGGCATGGCATCATAGGCCCATGCACAACCACGAGCAACGCGATCGCCGAGATCGACGTGGTTGTCGATGGCAAATAGCTTGCCACCAAGGCCCAGCATTCCGCCTACAAAGCAGGACAGATGCTGACCCTCGGCTACGTGATCAACTCGATCGGGGTGAACATAGGCGTCGCCAGCGAAGAGTATATCAGCATTGTCCTCCGTCATCGGCCGGAAAAGCAGATGCTGCTCCACGATCGCCATGGCGCCAACATACATCTTCTCATACGTCTTGTCTAGACCGCCGAGAAGGGTATACATCTTGGGCAAATACTCATACAGTGAATCTGCAAGCGCACCCAACGAGAACCTGTTGTCTGTATCAACTCTCTCTTCCTGAAAATTGATCATCCTGGGCCACATTCCAGGGAGCTTAGACTGATATTGGGTGCGTTCGAGAAAGCGGGTGATGCGGTTAACAGCGTCAAAGTATTTCATGTCGCCAGTGAGCTGCGAAAGGTGTGTGAATTCGAGAGATAAAGAGCAAGGAGAAGCCGACGGATCGTGTGACCCTGCCAGCTGGGTGCCCTTCTTAGCATCCTCAAAGTTCATCCAGAACCCGGGGATCCGATTGGGCGTATCAAAGCCCATGTAGAGCATATCTCCAAGCTCCTTCGCCTTCTCCAGAAGGGCCGCCTCGCCACTCATATCATACGCACTGAGGAGGCCGCCCAAATGTCGTATCGTCATCTCAAAGATGTTGGCACTCTTCTCTGTGGTTCTAGCCCAATCCAGTTGGGCAGCAATCTCAGCCGCTGCATGGAATTCTGCATGGAAGCCCATGATCCATAACGTGTCCAGCGAGTCGACTAACGAGGCGGCCCATCCTCCAAACGTATCCTTCCCCCGGGCACTCACGGGTGTGAGCTCGTCATGGGTCCACGCATAGCGTTTATAGCTATCGTAGCTCTTCTTGAAGACGTCTCGCACGGCCTTCTGGCGTCTGGGAGCCTTGGGGTGTGGGTTCACGGCGCCGTAGACGTGTTGGACTTGGGGGAGCCTAAGCGGCCGGCCTGTCGGAAGAGGCGTTATGGGGTCGGAGACGGGATAGAATTGGTGTGCGGTCGACCAATTGAACGAACTCGGACGGAACTGGACGTTGTGTTGCGGCGACTGCGGCGACTTCAGCGTAACAATGGGCGTGGACAACCAGTATGGGTTGTAGAGCAAGAGCACGGCGACGAAGGCGAGGATAACAATCAAGGTGAGGCGCGGAGGCCGACGGGGTGCAATCATGGTTTCAGACGCCTTGCCGAAGAGGAAATTAGTCGAGATGGGATGTCCATCTTGCCGTAGGGAGGAAAGAGGGAGCACAGGATAGAAATGTACTTGGCCAAAGTTGACGAATCTGTCACAGGGCAGGGGTGTGATAAAGCTTAATAGCCACCTGGAACGAGTGCATGGACGGAAACATCTGTTGTTGGTTTGTTAGCGACGGCGGACCGACATTTTAGTGCAACGGGCGCTTAGACAAACGAACGGTGCCCGAAACGAGTGGCGGGCAGCATTCGCTCAGGGTTAACGCTAACAGAAACTTGATGTTTTAACGCCGAGGTCTGTTACGGTTGAAGTAGGCAATGCGGCAGCCCAACCCAGATGAAGTGAGACACTCCGAAGGAATGTCGGGTACATACATGGGACGGATTTCGCCAGCCAGAGGTACGAAATCCGATAACACGTGCATATGGCACCCTAGCTACACAAGACCCAATATACACAAAGATGTGCTATCAATTGACGTACTTTGATACAGTCCGCGCCCTCTGTCAGATCAGGAACCGCTGCTAAAAGGACTGTGCCTATAAGAGACATAACTAATAAGATTTGATTATGCCGGCAAAGATGGAGCACTCCTATTTAGACAACTGTACGATGTACCTTGAAAAAACAGAATCACGAGGTTATCATGGCAAGACTGTGGGCCCAGTCTTGTTCTGAATTTAATCGCTCTTGAACTGAAAAAGTCCATGAGCTGACATATAATAAACACCGCTTTCCCAGGCGTACCCTTATCATGCAGCTTCTCTTGAGTCAATGTTTCTGTTGGGATATCAGATCCCCATGTAGCTGAGAGTGTGGTGGTACGTCACGTTAAAATCACGTGACATACCTTGGTTGATCAATGTGGTCACATGGATTCACTAGCTCCTCCTAGCCGATATCTTCTCAACTCAACCCACCACCCCAACTCTCAGCTCTTCATACCTCAATCAACCGGCAGACTTCATATACTCGATATCGTGACTTTTACTATCCCCCGTATACGGCTACTCTGTGATACCAACAGTTTCGGAGAAATCCAATGCTTCAAGCCTCGACACATTACACTACGTTCTCAGGATCCTTGGTGATGTAGTAGAGATGACTGATGGATCGTGATTATACCATGAAGCTGGAACTCTGGATTCTCAAGAGCTGGCAAATAAGACGCTCTCCAAAGCCCTGCCACTCATAAGCAAGAAAGTTGATCCCAAACTGGACGACGCAATCTAACGGCTGGGATTTCCACCGCAAGACTCTGAACCACCACATTCTGTCCTTTATATCTTGCCGCTGTTTGGCTGAATGCAGCCTGTTCCACTCCTCTCATGGCAGTGGACTGGCAGCCTCGTTCTGAGAGCCAGCATCAAACCAACATTGAATAGAGAGGGGTCGTCATGACGACTAAGGTGACAAAGGTAGAAACAAAAACGCTGACCAGCTAGTGACCTTTGCTAAGCGTTCAATAATCTTACAAAAAGGCGCAAATGAGGCCTGAATGCAACCTTGCCCTCCAAGCTTAGTGCCTATGAGACAGGATGGTGGAAGATAACGATATGGACAAAGGAGCGCTATGCCGCCAGGGTCAGACAGAAAGAGTACCCTGTTGCGATAGAAATCGAGAATTTGAGAACGTTTCCGCGAGAAGACAAAGCAATACGAAATAGACCTTGTGGCCAAAGGGAAGTAAGCCACGAGAGAGCGAACGTACCTGGATGCTTGCGTTACGACGCTTGAAAATGAGGTGCTCGCCCTAAAGAGATGAATCCTCTAACATGGCAACTGTGAGTCGAATATTTTTGTAGATAGACTGTTAGGGGAGCCGGTGATATAAGCGTTGCTGCAGGCAGTGAGTTTGACGCTTAGCGCCGGTGGACTAAGAAGGAAGACTTTTTGAGGAGAACGGGTGGGCCAGCAATCACAGCACATATGCGCACCACAACAATGCCTCTCACATTGCGAGTCAGTCAAATGCGTGTTTGACCATGGAATGGGACAACCAAGGTTAGCGCATATAAGTGATCTGCACGAAAGCAGAAGCGCACTTAAAGCTGCAAACGGTGGTGACATGGTCGCAGAGTTGTATGTCTGTAGGGATAATAAAAAACTTTCTCGAGTTACTCATATGCCTCTCTACTATAACGTCAGAGAAAGCAACATAGGGAAGTTATATTCTTACCTCAGAAGCACCTAGTGTAGCTTTAAGCAAACCAGATGAAACCTCTTAAAGAGGCCGTTCTATCACATCCTCCTTCTTCATTGCTCCTTTATAGAGTAGCGGTTTTGAAGATAAACCAGTTTCAGTGAACCCCTCAAAAGATCTTAGTATCCTGACTCAAGTAAATACGAGGCCAATGGTAAGAGAGATCAAGTTACTAAAAAGGAAGGCCATAGGTATGGTCTCTGTAAAGGATCACCGCTAGGTGAATTAAAGCCCATAAATATCCCGTCGGCTACTGATAAAGCCTCATCTCTGCCAGGGCAGAGAATCTCCACTCCAATAGCCACCTTTACTCTTTCAGTCTTGATTTCTGAATGTTTATTAGGTTCCAAGTGCTGCTCAGTGTTTCAATTGGGTTGTCCCGTCTTTAGCAATCATGAGGCCCATTAACACCCAGTGGGATAGCCAATATTGATCAGGGATACAACGACCATGTAGGCAGTAGACTAGCCAATAGGATAGCTGGGGTATATTGGATATTGAACCTCGTTTCACCGCGGCAGATTGCAGAAATTCCAGCCAGAAAGATATTCAACAAGATACAGGTGCACACGTCAGTGCCATAGGCTGACAAAAGACTGATTCAGCTTTTACGATGATCATTAATTCATTTTCAGTATGATCAAACTTCAGAATCATAACAATGTTCAAAAGGGGGTGTCAAACGGAATAACGGTTAAATTAGTAATAATGCAATACTGACTGCCAGTGGGACTCAGAATGTTATAAGAAGAGAGAAAGGTCGCCATGATGTTCAAATTCTCATCGCAACATCAAATTCTTCAATCACTACAGTCTTCTCATCATTACGACACTTACAATACAAAGAAAGCACGACAACAACTCGCTACTCAACTTTAATCACCAGTCGAAAAGATGCAACCCTCTATCCCAATCATCTTCGCTGTTATGGTTGCCGGTGTCATGGCTGCTCCAGCTCCCGCTCCCGCTCCAGCTACCCTCGAGGCGAGAAGAACCTGTATTGGGGGCGCTATTGTGTGCTCGTACAACAATGGGGGACGTTGCATTGTCCCCTGCGTTTTTGGGTGCAGATGCCCCCCTGACTGGGACGGTGGACACAACAGCGCTAGTGGCTGCGGTATTATGACTGACCGTATGGGCCAATGCTTCCCGTAGATATAGGTATGGTTCCTTGAAAAGTACCTGGCTAGAAGTACTGTTGACTGGGGCATCGTTGACAAGGGGTTTTGACTTAGGAGAACTGCTTTCCAGGGGATGTTCAGAGAGATTAGAGAATAGGACGTGTTTAGGATAAGAAAAGGGGCTCGTCTAATGTTATGTATTTAACCTTAAATCTTATACTTCAACAATTTAGGCTTGATGCACTCGCGTCTAGAATAATGCCTTGTGTTATGCTTGTAAACCTTATTTTAGCAATAATTCTTATCCAGCCTATTGTTAGGGAGATGGACAGTATTTTGACCCGGACTAACACCAAAGGCGCTTACGGGCCAAGATGAAGAAGGACAGACTTGATCTTCGTCACAAGAATACACCTACCTTTTGCCTCTTACACGTCTTTCACTCCGGAGGGACAATCTCTGACACATAGCGTCAAGTGCGACGATCTCGTCGTATGTGTGATTTGGATCACCATGATCCGAAAGTTCATAACAACGTCTTTTGGTGACTTGACTTTTCCAGAAGTCAAAGAAGAAAATCAAGACTACCGTCGACGCTTGAAAGCTGACTGAAAGAGACCTGAGGTCTTGGATACTAATATGACTTAAAGTTTTGGCTCGCACGAATAGTTTCTGTGCTGGGTAGTGGTCTCGGTCGATTACGAATCAATTGAGCCAAAATGGTGAATTTCCTGCATCTGGAGCTGGCTCTGAAAATGGAATCAATAGCTCGTTGCTACGAACGACACCATAAAGTGACCACAGCCTTGGCTCACAGTCCTTGTAGGCAATCTTGAGGGCGTCCAGCTGATCGTCAAAAACTTTGCTGCCCTGGACCGCCGTGATAGGGGCATAAGTCCATTGTCGCGGCTTAGGATCACATAACCAGATCGTCAAATCAGATTTATCTTTCTTGGCCCCAAGATTCCAAACATCGATACCTGTTAGATAAGTCAAACTACCCACTTTTCGCCCACCCCCTCTTTTCGCCCACGCAAAATGAAGCTATCGCAATGCAACCACCTATTTCAATTAACTATCAACCAGCCCTAGATGCCACTACAATACAGCTTTCTGCCTCACTAGGGCAATCAGATGCGCTGGATTCAGCTGTGTCAATTCTAACTTCGCCAGCCTCAATCTGGGATTGCCGTATGTTGCTGATAGTGGCGAACTTGGTATTAGGGTCGACTTTAACAGACTTTTTCTTCCTTGTTGTACTGTCGTTAACTTGGGCCTGGAGGAGCTGGATTTCGTGCTGGGCAGTAGCTAATTGAAAGGACTGCTCTTAGAAGCCTTTTTTAACCTTTCTGAATAGCTGGCGTTGCGTGGCGATACTTTGATCCAGCTTGCTGAATAAGTGCAGTTGACTATCCAGCTCTCTGGCTTTTCTGGGCGTTGACCATAG
>LFIW01001857.1:0-93479 GCA_001625285.1 Colletotrichum incanum
GTTAACCAGTGGGCCCAGTGGACGAATACGGCGCCAACGTACGGGCCTCAGCGTAAAACCTCTAGAGTGTACGCTTGGCGGCAGACTTCTGCTGATGAGATTTACCTCTTCTTAGGTGTTTTGATTTATCTAGGAATCCATAGAGAAACTAAACTATCAAGATACTAGGCAACTCAGCAGCAGAATAAGGACCCTATCCATCCATTCACCCGGTTCATATCTAGGAATCGCTTCCAGCTACTCCTCCGGCGGCTCCGTATTTTTAATACCTCCAAGTTCCAATCCAGCCAGTCAGACGGGCCAGGCCTGGGCCGGGCCCAGGCTGAAGCTCTAATGCCGGACGTATATCGGAAGGTCAACGAGTGGTCGGCCCATATCCAGGAAACCGGGGATTCTTTCTATACGGCCGGTACCGATATTACTGTTGATAAGGCTATGGTCCGATTCACGGGCCGTTCCTTTGAGACAACAACGGTCCCGACAAAGCCGATCCCGACCGGCTATAAGATATAGATACTTGCCCAATCGGGCTACTGTCTCCGGTGGCTCTGGCATGTCCACGGAAAGGGCCCGTACGGGCTGGTCCCACAGGCCCGGCCGGCGCCGGACGATAAGGTAGCAAAACAGGCCCTTTTAACGCCAACGCAACGGGTCGTGACGACACTAGTTACCCTACTTCCGGCAGCAACCTACTATATCTTTCTAGATAACCTCTTTTCCTCCGTCCGGCTCTTCCGGGCCCTCCGGAAGCTACAGGTCGGGGCTTCCGGGACTTGCCGGGTAGATAGCGGGATAGATAGAGAACTAGTAGTTGAAAAAGACACCAAGGGCCAGGGGATCCTATGGGGGAAGATCCATTATATCCCTACTTCTGATAGGGAGGTATGGTATTACAAACGCCTTTCTAAGGATATCTCTATACTGATCAGTTCTTTCTGGATAGGTCAACCAGTTCAGCTGGAAGGATAATGCCCTTATGCTCTTTCTCACTACGGTCTTTAAGGCAACGGCAGAGGAGCAGGTTATCCGGGCCCGGCGCCGGCCGGCTGGAGATACTGCTACAAAGCGGGCTGCCCGGCAAGTCTTTGGCCCAGAAGTCCGGAAGGACCTGCCGGTTCCTATACCAATTAACCAATATAACCATAAGATGGGTGGCGTTGATATAAGTGACCAGATAAGGTCATACTATCAATACTGCCGCCCTATTCGTCAAGGAGGCTGGCAGTCAATTACCTAGAATTTCCTGCTTAAGGTGGTTATTATGAATAGCTTTATGTTACAGCGCTAGGGCAAGCCTAACTGGCAAAAAGTCAAAAACCAGTACCAATGGCGGCAACTGCTTACAACCCAGCTAATTCAGCAGTTTGGGCCATTAGCAGGAGGTCGGATTAGTTCGCGACCTCAGCAGGCTACAGATAAAAGGAATGAATCTATTCCATGGGAACACCATCGGAAGGGATCGAGAAAGGTTAACTCGCCTTGCTCCTATTGCAGCAATACGAAGGCACTAAGACTACGCCAGCCGCTGGGCGAGATATCTGGGAATAACCTCACACAGCAACGAAGGAGATACACTAGAAAGGGCTGCTTAGATTGTGACGTAGCGTTATGTATCGATAGAGATTGCTGGAACCTCTGGCATACGCAGAATATATAGATAACAAAGGTACCTTAAAACTATTGGATAACTCATTGAGACCATCAGTCCTGATTGGCTCTACCCCACCCTTGGCAAAAATGGCGTTAGTTGGCACTCGATGGGATAAGCCGAGACCCGGGTCAGGGCACCATGATGGGTTTGTCAAGTCAAAGGGGCTGGCAAATGTGACGGAATTCGAGATGGATTGCATTGATCATCCAGATAATGCGACGGTTAGATGCAAATGACAGCTTTTGAAGTACACAAAGTGAGGTTACTGGACGAGTTGACTGGAATTGGACACGATAACAACTACCATACTTCTCTCCCACAAACCATGTGAACTAAGATTCCATGACTCTGTCCTGGCTCCATGCCCCTAGAACTTTCTGGCACGTCTCTGCGCCTTTACGTTACTGTTTTGACATTAAACAACTTAACCGATGACCCATAGGGCATTCAAGAACGATCATAGATGTACAGGTGCCTACCCCCCAATACGGAGCCGTAGATCCATCGCCCCAGATGCACTGTATCTGACGTGTCTCTCGGGACTTTCTCGATGAAACCAAACGCTTCTGCGACCTAAAATACTACTGCAGAATCAGTCCGGATGTCATTTCCTGGCTCAAGGAGGGGTTTCCGAGCGCCACGGCCAAGAAAAAGAGACCACGGAGCGGCCAACCCCACTTCGTTGACTCCACAGATCGAAGCTGGATCAGCGAATCCTGAAATAAGGACTACATATGATTTGGGCGAGATACAATAAGCTTATTGCAAATTTCATGTTGTCCTATGTTGTTGTCGCAGGGCAACGTGAGGTTGCCTTTCACTATTCTGCCACAACCAACCGCCTTGCTAATTAACCTCGCTCCGCGCGACCGACCGCCCCACACGAAGCTGGCCTATAAAAGCTAACTTCTTCTCAGATATCTGTATTAGCTAGAATGAGCCACCTTCAACCTGAATGTCTTGCACTAGGTGACCCTGCTTTGTGACAGTTGTTTCAAAGCATGATTGTCCACGTCCTTTTGTGAAGGTTTTCCTGAACCGAACTCCACTGAGTAGGCCATAACACTCAATCAGTAATCCGAAGCCTCTGCCTGCTGTCAAAAGCGCATCAAACATGCCATCAAGACCGATCCAAGGTCCACAAATAACAACCCAGTATTAAGCAGACCGATTGCCAGTCCTTTTGTGGATTTGGAAATTTGAAAGCACGCTGAACGTGTGCTACCAGGTTTAAAATTGAAACGAGAACGTACGGTTAACTGGCTATTCGATAACTCCTTTGGTCTTAAACTTCCGTGGCTCGGCACCTCTGTTGATGCAAGATCATACGAAGACCTGGAAATGAGTTGTACTTTCCGTGTAATCATTTCGTAGCTAGATCAACATGAAGCTTGCATGTCTTCAACTCACACCATCACGGCCCATTGGCATAAAGCTTGTTCAAAATAAAGCTGACGCGCATGGAATGCGAAGATTCCGGTCATACTTTTGCCCTGCTGTGATGCCATATGGAATAACCCTGGATGTAGAGGACTAATCTCGAGGAATATTGAATTCAAGCACACGGACTACTAAACAGCTTGAGTGCGTCTGGAAAGCTCAGAAGGCGCCTCCCTGAATAAAAGATAGGATGCCCGCCTACTGTAAAGCGGAAGAAACGGTATCGCACTGAACGGCAATGTCTCCAACTGCCTTTTTCAGGCCAGTTGATGGTTTTCGCTGATATTCCCCGAAGCTTTCTCTATGCTGGCTGGGGATGGCAACATTTTCAAGACTTCTTGTCACAGCTTTTCTTCTGTTCATCCCTCACACGTATCAAACACTCGGGTCTGCAGCAAAGGATTCGACGGCGATTTACACGATGCACTCGTATCGAGCTTCTGGTTCATGGCATGATCATGATTCCGGTCCTCGTCGGAGACGTTGAAAAGCAAGACTACCATGGCTCCTCTCTCGTAACCGTCGACGTGGTGGGACAAGTCAAATCGCCTACAGCTGAATGCCCAGCCGCTGGATCACCATGTGACTGGAGGATCAACGCTTTTCACAAATTGTGTGTTATGCCCGCCGCTGAGCAGTTTTCAATGATTGCTGGAATGGATTTAGTTGCGAAGAGGGGACTGACGGAAAGGCTCAGTTCGCTTGGCACTAAGAGGCTGTGCAGCTGGTTCCTCAAGACCTTGATGCCTTGTCGCTTGGCGGGACTGCATGATTGAAGTCAAGACACCTTGATCCAAATTGACCAACAGATTGCACGATCTGCTGGCTGGCAGAGTGCATCTGTGCCTGTCAGCATCCATCCCATTGTTTACGACGCATACGGATGAAGCGAAGCCGATTTGATCATAAGCCAAAGAACCATTGCCACAAACTCCATTGAAGCAAATAAAAATTTCAATTATGCGTGCAGGGTATCTTGGGCATTCGTCGCAAATCTTCTACACCGAAAAAAGTACGCAACAGACCTTCCTCTCTAAATCGCACCATAACCAGTAAGCTCATTTCGCATCATCGTCAGTCTCTTTTTGAAGACATCTTCCTGTCCGGCACACAGCTTTTTTCTGCGCTCCTTAGAGACGATTATGCATATCGGTTGTCCATCTCGTAGCGCGGGGCATTTGCGTCGTAGGGCTTCGTGGGCTCGTTGGCGGAGTACGCCCCATTGTAGGCAGAAGGCTGGTTAGCAGGCGCGTAATTCCCGCGCAAGGTTCCTTTGCGAAACTTGTGGTAGATGACGCTGGAGTAAATGAGGAGGCCGACGAAGGAGGCACTGGCGGAAGGAAAGTTAGTTTGGTGACGCATAGTCCTGAAGCAATTGGGCCAACTTACAAAATGACGATGGCGATGATGAATGCAATTGGACTGCTGACGCCCAACATGGTCAAGATGAACAAGACCAGCCACACCGCCGTCTGAATGACGTTGGCAATGAGAAAGAAACGAGGACTTAGAGTGCGTCGCGAGCGCTTAACAATGCAGATGATGTCGAGGACAAGGCAGCTGGCGATGATAATGAGGATGACGACGAGAATGGCAATGACAGAGCTTGCCGTTCGCTCGTCGATGCCGATATGATCCAGGTCATCCTTGTTAGCCGCGGCATAGGCGATTGCGGCGGCGTAGAGAATAACTTCGAGGACCATGACCGCGATGCGGATGACCCAAAAGGGTATCAGCACGCGCTTGAGGAACGGCGAGCTATCGCCGACGATGTACGGTTGAGTCATCTTGGCGTTTGTTGTAGGATTGGCTTGTTAGTGCTGTTGATGCTGTTAGTCGTGGAGACAACGGTGTCTTTTGGCGTTTGACCTGACTGCCTTCACCTCTCGATGGATGACGAAGAAAATCTTGCTGCAAGGTCACGAGAGATTGGGTTCCTTAAGTAAATATACCCCAGACCTTGAAGGATCGAACTCCTTGAACGTCTCTCTCGCTTGGCTGAATGGTGGAACGTCTTGGCTGTGGATGGGTTGGCTGGACGCCACAGCCCCTTTACTACGCCGTACTATGGTACAGCCCATGTCACCACAGCCCTAGAAGTAACCTTAACATTGTTCCTAGCGCCCAGCTACGCCCCCGAAAGCGACCCCAAGTGGCTTAGATTACCAGTGTTGCCTATTTCGAAGCGCAAGAAGCAAGGCCGCCCCGGCAGCACAGGGATCTTGGCTTACAGCAAGCGCCCACGCTTGTGCGTCCTTAACAGGCATAGCCTCTAGCCAGCTGTAAAAAATATACCCGTGTAGATCTTTGGCCCACTCCGCACCTTTCGCTCGACCCAAGACCACATGAACCCTCTGAATTCGTCCGGGACTAAGGAGTGTTGCTGCCTGTGGCGGGGAGGTAACAGGGGGCTGAAGGTGGGCGGTTGGGCTGACAAGATGCAAGGCAGCCCTGTACTGGGTTGGTTGCTGTTCCCAGAACGTCAACCACCACTCTTGTCTGAAGTCATTCTCGCTCTGCACTCGCTAACCGCCCAGAAATCAATGCCAGATGTGGCTCTAGTTTGCTGCACTCCGCGAACGCATCCAACATCTTGGCTTGGGCAGCCCGACTACTTTCTGATCCATCCCGCGCCCAGAGCCACATAATGTTTTTCACCAACCTCGACAGACCTGCCAGAATGGGTGAGGAATTTGAGCTGGAGCCGCTGTGCACCAATCTCACCTTCGATGTTATTGGGTAGCCCCATCACCTTCTCAGTCTCTACGGAGGTGATCGTTTATCGTATCTAAACAGGTGCCGTGACAATGGTTGTGGACCTCGGCGCGCAGCTGTCTGAGGAGCAACAGGGAGATTTTATCAAGAACTACAAAGAGCTTGTTTCTTCTTATAAGGGGAAGAGCAATATTTTCTTGCTGTGGGACACTAATACCGCGATCAGTAGGCGGCACAGTGCCCAATTTCACTGATCGTAAAACTAGTCCATCTCCTAGTAAATACAGATCCTAGATAACAAATCGGTTGAATTCAGAAAGGCCTCAAAGCCTTCTTGGCCCGTTAGAAGTTTCTTGAAGTATTGTCCCATTGAGCCCATAGGAGTGGTAGGCTCGCAAACTCCCGGGGGATTGGAGATTTGGCCATCGCTGTGGCAGGAGCTGTGCCCTGTAACAGTGAACGAGGTGTTGCCTTGACTTATTATCACCACATCATCAGGTTGCTACACCGTCAGCGTGGTTGAAAGGTTGATGACTTAGTTTGAAGTCCCCATGGCCTGATCGGGCAGCCAACAAACGGGGAAGTGTAACCATTGCCAAGGACAGTTCTGGTGGGCAGGAAAGTGTTGCGGAAAACCCTAGTTGTTTATAGATGTCCGGCAGCTCCTCGGTCCACAGCAAAGGTATAAATTCATGGCTGTTGGAGACAGTAGCATGTTACTATGCCTTCCCGATAGCCTTCGCTTTCCGAATGTTCATGAGGCCTTTATCAAGACCAATGAAGAGTATAACCAACGCTTTTCCCTTGGCTAAGCGGGATCCAGTGTAGAGAACTTGGTAGCTCGTTATGCAGAGGCGGAAATAAAAGTCCAATTCTTTATTTTTCGGCAAGTAGGAGATGGAACTCACGGAATATTCACTGACTCTGCCAAGCCAAAAATCGACACCTTCTATGTGTCACACGGCTGACTTGGTAGCGATCAGTTAGTGATTAAACATGAAAGACAGGCATATGAATCATAATTGTTTTTTGTTATATACCAAATATCTCATGAGATATATAACTAAAAGTTGAGTATCTCTGGCGTGTACCCGCTGCGAGGCCACGTCTAGTAACAGTATCATACGAATAACATTGAAGTACCAGACTCCATCTACAATGGTTGCAGGTAACCTTCTCCAGAATACACCCTACGCTTTACAAGGGACTACTTCCTAGAAAACTACATAGATTAGCAGTATACGCTGTTAATTCTTAATCCCTAATACACCCACGCTTGAAACCCCAGCCAGTAGTTTCACTCACACACCCCACGCTGCTTCTGATAACCAATGGCTCCACAGCTTGTCAGTGGTCCCAGCAATGTCGACATGTGACCTAGGGATGGGACTCAAATTCGAAATAGGAATGGGTCGATAGGCATTTAGCTCATTCATCTCCATGGCCAAGCTTCCGGCCTCGCTCAGGTCTCCTGCAGGTGACTGCCCGGCAGCCATCAAGCTGGCGCGGAGACGGCAGCATTCGCGAGCCAGAAGCCTGTAAGCATAGCGGAGTTGTTCATTCTTCTGAATTATGTTGTCGAGCTCAAATTGAAGTTCTTCAAGACGTTTCTCCTTACGCATTCGATAGGCGCGCTGGTTGGCGCAGTTCTGAGCGCGTTGCTTCTAGAAAGAGGGTGTTAGCCAAATAATGCTCACAGAGCAGCATAGGGCCAATCGGAGGGTCTGTCCCAACAATGCCGTGGGTAGATAAGATCTCACCAAAATCGCTGACTCGGTGTAGTTCTTGTATCTGTTGGCATGTCTGCTCTGCTGGCCGGTCTTGCTGTTGGTCCTGTCTGGTATGCCAGTTGGGGGGTGTCTCGACTCATCATTGGACTCGCCGGTCTTGATTGTGTCGATTTCCGAGGTCAGACCAGCAGGGAATGACTGCAGAGATGACGTTGTGTGGTAGTCACTCTGGATTAATCCCTGTGGGATGAGCGATTAAATTCTTGATTTGGCTCAAGGAGGGGGTTTAAACTACAACATGCAATGCAAGTGGTTAACTTAGCAGCAGTATGTCTGTGGGCCGGGTTACCTGCTGCTATTGAGGGGGAGCTGGGAGACATGGCATCGTGGGGGAGCTTGGATGATGTGTTGTTCATTGTACTTATGATTTGGTGACCTTAATGCCTCTGGTTTGACTAGAACGTAAGAGATAATTTGCAAAAGAGTGGCTGCCAAAGGTCATGAGGGATTTGAAACCAATAATAGCGTTTATTCATGTCCATGATGCTGTGGATTAACAAATGGAAGAACAAATAACACGAAGAGTGCCAGCATGTAGAGTCATTTGCTCTCGGTGCCATCTTACTTCACCCTAATTATATCCGGGATTTAATATTCGGAGCCGCGGCGATCTACGATGCGCGGAACTGGGAAGAACCTTTCTCACGATGAATTGGTCTAAGTGGTTTTGGTGGGCTGCAGTTCTGTGTATTCACAATACCCAGGCAGAAGACCAATGCAGAGTAATGCAGTACCGGGCATGTGCCAGGTTTCGGAATATCAAGCTTTTTTCTTGTCAGTGTCAACAGTAGCAACTAACGGTAACAACAGAGAATAGGCACATAATTCAGCCCTTGTCACTAGACTCAAGGCTCTGAAGACCCTTTCGATCCCGGAACGGCGGGGTCAACCTGCGTGTTTGGTAGGTGGTTAAGACTCCAAAGACAAGAGGAGACTCCCCGCAAATAGATAGAAACTACATGTGGCCTCTTACAGGGTACTAGTCAGTCATTATGAATCGAGGCGGGAGAGAAGTACGTATGGAGAAGGACGAAATAAATGATTAAGAGAATACGACTTTTTCTGGTCGCGAACGTTATCTTCTGACTTCAACGTTATTCGTAGGAGCCACGTCTGATGAATTCTAGCTTAGTGAGTAGCTCAAAACAACTTCAATTCTGGCATTGTGTGTCCTATAACTGCAAGACGAGAGCTGACGTCCGAGAGCAGTCTCTTTCGGTGTAACCCCACTTTCTTTCTACGGCAAAAGGATTATTGAGAGAGGCACTCGGGGTATGCATCTTACCGAGATGCACATGTCAATTTTCTCTCTTTGTGACTTGGCTAGGGCAAGACAGGACTGGCATAAGCAGACAGAAGCATTGAGCCCATGGGACTAAGTACCATGGGGGTCAATTAATCTATGCAATGCGATGTGTCTCGCCCAGTCATGGAGTGAACGCGATATACAAGAGTCATTCAACACTCTTCATCCCTTGCTCTTGGAAGTCCTCGTACATCAAAATTGTACGTAGTATGGGTAGTCTGATGTCCTCCTCTGTCATGAGGTTTTCCTTGCATCTCGGTATTTGGCAACGTAGGTGCCGTGTCCGTTTTTCGGACCAACGAAATCAGACTAATTCCGGTTCAACTTTCTTTCAATCAAGTGTTTTCAACCAATTGATTAGGTCTTCGCAAATACCTTCGCAACGACGCAGCATCGTGGCTGCCTCTGTGGTAGATTGAGCATAGACAATTTAACGAGCCTTCAACTTTGTCGTTGCTGTCCATTCAAATTTTACTTCTCCCGCGGATTCACACCCAGCTGCCAATCTCGCATGTGCAAATCCAGAACTGCGCTGACATACCGGTACTTTTTCGATCCTGAAAGGACTACAAGACGCAGATTCATAGCTGCCGGCGTTTGACTGAGTCAATGCAGGAATTGAGACATGAACAAAATAAGGCCGAACATTAAGCTTGACGCGTCCAGTCCATGGTTACCCCATCAGACCCAGGCGAGCCAGCATCGCGACTCATTTGATTGCATTGCTCCTCGAACCATAGAGGGTACATGGCTTCTGTGACTTAGGAACCTAAAACGATATCCTTATTTTCACATTTCCGGGAAGGGGAATACACGTTAGACTTCGGTCAGGAACATTCAGGTGCATCATTACACAGACCATACAGAGCACATGACTCGGGTTCCCCGGGAGCCGAAAACGATAACTATGAGATCTCGTTTCCGGGAAGGGAAATATCCCCATTGGGTGCGGCCGGACTACATTACAAGTAGGAAGGGATCGAAACCAGCCAGAGGCAATTACCTTCGTTTTTCTATCCAAACAAACATTTCGCGTTCTGGCGATTTGTTTTGGAGAAAAGTGGAGCATCCCTGGAAATCTCTTGTACTGCAGTCCACTCGCACTCGATTACCGGTAGATACCTTAAACTTCGATCGGGAGCCTGCATCACTTTACGGACCATAAAGAGTACATGGTTTTTGAGCCCCAGGAACCGAGAACGAGGCCTGATCTCGTTACCGGGTAGGAGATTGAATGTACATGAAACATTAGTCGGGAACGCTTAGATGGATTCAACTTGTTAGGCTCACCCAAACTGAAACGAAAGTCGGGGTAGAATACCCCGATGAGCGAAAGACCTTACAACCCAAACAACTGAGCCTCGAGCTACGGCTAGCGCCGGCAGCTGTGAGGGCTGTCGCCTGGCAAGAACTCCCTGGCGCACGTAGCACTAGTTGCCCCACCTGATGGGCAGACACAGAATGGGCTGCGACAACAAATCAGTTTTAATGACTATGTACAATCATTTAGGAAAGAATCAAGAAGAAGCAGCACTGCAATATGCTGTAGGACTCTTGAATATTAGGAAAGCGCTCATCAGGATAATAAATAACAGCCCTTCTGGCAGCCGTTGTGGATTTGATAGAGGAGATGGGCTGCGAATGGTGCTATCACGGCGGTGTCGCGAAGTAACACAAGCAGACAGTGAAACATACAGTGAACCAAAACAGGTCATCGTGACTTTAGGCCAAAGCTAAAGAATAAGGCATTCAGGTATAGAAACGGTTGACTATCTTTGTGAGGGTGATCAGAGTGAACGAATATCTCATGGGCATGTGTACTATCGCGTGTCCGCAGTTGAAGATTAGGTATTAACTCACAATGGCTTATGACAGCAACAGAAACTATCTTCATACACGAGAAGAATCTACACCGTAATATAGAATTTACCTCATGCTTAGACTGGAACGGCAGTAATCTGACATAACACATAAAAGCGAGGCACCATTTAAACAAGTTAAGATAAAGTCTGTGTCATTGAGCGATCTTCATAGACTTCACTCATCCCAACTGTTAGTAAAGTACACACCATACCATAGTCTCCGCTGACAAAGGCGATAGAGCATTCATGTGTTTCACGTTCGAACATTCTTACCTCAATTTCAGCAGAGTGCTTGCTGGATTCGCCTGTATCGCTTTCAATTTCACCCGGGTTTATGTGGCCAGTCGTACATCTTCGATCTCGGCGATCTTCGTGCTGATGTCTATTTTGACATTCTGTTGCTTCTTTTGCCTTCCATTATCAACCCGTGCTTGCAGTTGCTCACGGCGCTGTTGGGCAGCAGTGTTCGGAAATCGGCATGCTTAAGTATGTTGAGGATGCAAAAGAAGCAGCAACTGACGCAGAAAGTCTGAGAATCAAATCTATCTAGCATTTCTCCACCGAGAAAGAGTTATTTTGCGACCAATGAGCTTACTGCTAAGAGAATACTTCAGCTCTTTTCATGCGCAGGCACTTTGAGGAGCGCTGTATTGTCGAAATCTCATGTCCACTCGCAAGTAGCAGTAGGACTTGCCTTCAACAAGGAACTATGGATATGATATGGCTATGACTTATCACAGGTCCTTCAGTCGTTCCCTCCGCCACTAGTAAGCGATCTTTCCTTCTGCAAATCTACACCGACATAGGAGCTTGCACTCAGGTCATTGAGACAGCATGACGTGATGGCCCCAAAGGCCAACGTGTCTCCATCATCCCAAAGGATGTCATTGTTGGCCGTGCTGTAATCCCAATAGATGTGACGTTTTGCTGTCATTTTCACCATTCTGATTTCGTAGTGCTTACTCCTGTTGGGTGTTTAATTACAGCTAATTCCACGTACTGTGGGCTGCATACGAGTTCGTCGTTTATCTTCCTGTAGCCAAGCGCCCATATCAGCGCTAATGTACCAGACTGCGTCATTGGGTATTCCGGAGTGCTTGCTGTTACAGGTGTAGCTTTTGGAGATCGGCCGAGCTACGTAGGCTGGCTGGCGTCAGCACTATCCTATTCCGTGTCTGTGATAAGCAAGCCAACGGCCGCTCGTCTCTAAAACAATAGAAGTATTAAATAAGCCGTCGTTCTTACCAGAAATACTTTCTGAACCTGACACTGAGAAAACCACAATCATTCTTCACAGTATACCAGACCTTTACCTAACAATGGCTACCCCCAAGTTCCAGATACCACTAGAGTTCCAATCTAAAATTCGATATGTCGACTCTCTTGATCCACGCTCCGACAAGAACATCCTTGAATCAATTGCTGACCCCCCACCTGTCACTTCCGAAAAAAACATCTGGGCGTTTTGGCACTCTGGTATTCACAACATGCCGAGCTGGTGCCAACGGAACGTCATCGACTGGTCCCGTATATGCGGACCCTCTTGGACAATTCGTGTTCTTGACGATGTTGTAGACTCACCAAGTAACGCACTGAACTGGGTCAAAGATGATGAGCTCCCTAAGGCTTTTGTTGCAAGAAAGATGAGTGGTCCGTGGACAGGTCCACATAGCGCTGACTTCCTCCGTGGAATCTGCCTGTATCGGTATGGTGGTGTCTGGATGGACGTAGGATCTTTTCTGTTCCGCAAGATTGACGAACTTTGCTGGAAAAAGTTAGAGGACCCGAAGTATCCGTACCAGATCGCGGGTCCTTGGATGTACGGAAACATAGTGGCAAACCATTTCATTGCCAGTCGCAAAGGTGACCCTTTCATCAAAAACTGGTAAGTTTGCGAATTGCATAGCACAATCAACAATATCTCACTCAAATTCCTTAGGCACGATATTTTCATGCATCTATGGAAAGACCGCACATCGCCAGACGGCCTTCTTGAAGATCCCCTCATCGCCTTTGCCAACAGCATTAGTCTCGAACAAGCTGAAGCTAGGAATTTTCGGTGGAACTGGGATGTACCTAACACAAAGCTTTTCGAGTATCTCGCGCAAATTGTTTGCTGGATTCGTGTTAGCATGATCGAAGAACCGAACGGGGGCTTCAGTGGAGTCGACTACTTCGACAAGAAGGTGCTTCTCTTCGACGCTCTAAGCGAGGACTGGCCCGCTGAGGCTTTGATCGGTTGGAATGGCGAGTATCTCTTTGACTTACTCTCGGTCAGACTGGATGCATCTCCAGAATCCGAGGAGTACAAAAAGGCGTACAACCTGGTATGGACTCTTTTGACCTCATCGACCATGGAGAAAATCACCCATGCAGCAAATTTAACTTCAACCAAGGCACTAGGTACGTTATGGGACATGAAGGAGAACGAAGGCAAAGATCATGAGCCAGGAACCTTTGCTGAGTTGCTGCGCTATGGGAGTGTACACTTCGAGCAGAATCGCGAGACGGAATACATCACTGCCCCGAAGGCCGAGATTGTCCTGAAAAAGGGCTTACTAGAGCCCTAAAGGAGCAATCGAGAAGACAGGTGCAATTATACTTAAAGCCAGTTAAGAGTTAAACAGATCCATAGTGCAAGAACACGAATGTAAACCTTGGGGCGGCATCACGAAAACGCATATTGAAGTGTAAACGAACCTGGCAATTGTAGAGCCATCAGGCACTTGACAGAACGGAACACTGATACATATAATTCTCAGGCCTGGATGGAAAGAGAAGACTATAAGGATGAAGGGACTCACAGGCTGCGGCCAGGTGAAAAGCTTCCTGTATGTAGCTTCTAGTACAGACAACCCGGGCGCCCTATATCCTTGACAGGGAGCTCCCCGGCGTTAAATACTACAGACAAACAAACAAAGGGAGAGGCATATCTTGAATTGAGCCTAAAAATGGGCTCGGAGGCGAAGATATTTGCTATCAATTGGCCCTGGGATAGTTGCGGTATCTGACCTCTAGGGCGCTACTTGCCTAGGGTCCCCATCCGCGTAGTAAGCGTCCCACGAAAACCAGTCGAACGTGGCGTCAAATACCCGCTTTCGCCCGCGAGAGCCCTCGGATTACGACACCCCCACACTGAAGCCGGCTGTGTTGGCCGGGACCGCTTCATTATGCCCTCTCTCCATGAATAGGTCAGTAGTAAACGTGTCGGCTGGAAGCCAGTTGAGGAAGTTCCCAATCTCCACATCATCTCCAAGGACAGGTCCATCCTCGTGTCGGTTCCAGCTGAAGGTGTTATCTTTTTCTTTGAACAAACTTGTTGCTTCGTAGCTACTCGATAGTTGCACGGGCGCCGATGACATATTAGAGAATGAATTACTGATGATTAGTGTGTCATAAATCTCATCAGAAGGCACTTGCCGGCCAAGGTAGTTTTTTGCGAGTTGGAGGAAGACAGCGGCAACTCGCTCTAAAGGACTGCAAACTGTAGCAAGAAGTCCTATCCTCAGAGTTTTTTGGGAATTTCGCTCCTGAGCTACGTCAATGCATCGACGATACTGAAGGATCATTTCGCCCGTGGCCGCTCTACCGCATGCCTGGCACCTCACTGAGCTGGGCTCGCGTTCCTGGAGTCACGCTTCTGGGCGATGATGCTCATGTCTCAACGCCTTTTGTCGGCGAAGGCGCTAACATGGCCATGCATGATGCTCTTAAGCTGTCACAGAGCATTGAAAAGCATTGCTGTGGAATGAGAAACGATACTCATGAAGGTTTTGATGGAATTGAGCAGGCCTTGGCAGAGTACGAGACAGAAATATTCGAACGTGCTCGGGATCACATTAGCCACTGCATTCTCAGCGAACATTTGTTTTTCTCCGACAATGCAGCTCAACTTTTTATCGACCTAGTTACTGATGCTTCAAAGATGCATAGGAGCAGTTATTTGTTGGAAGTTCTTGATTGCCTCTGGCCGAACAGAGGACGCACTATCCGAAGCGTGTAATATACGAATGTCTAGTATTACGGCTCGGTTGAATTGAAATTCGCTATTTCTTATAGACTGGCTTGATCGTTGAAATGGAAACCAGTTAGGTCGAACCCCCACCCCTCTAAGACACTGTCATATAGCACTTATAATCACTCTCCTCAGCTAGCAAGATGCTCCCTTTCAAATCTACATGTACGTATGATATGTAAATGAATGAAAGGGGACGTCATGGCCAAGCCACTAGCAAGCGCCTTTCTGCTTGAAGACAGAGGGATTCATGCAAAATGCCGTTCACCTCGATCGAGCCCCATTACATATAAGGAGTCAGCTTTTGATTATCTGTAATGGTCAGGCACAGCTGAAGTCTTTGCCCCTACAACGAAGAATACACCAGCAAAGACTGCGGCAGGCATCGTATGGAGCGTGACAAGGCGGGGACCAGTCATAGTGCCGACCAGTGCAAGGCCCAAGAGCAAGTGCGAGATTCTCTCTTTAACACGGGTGGCGTTGGTCACCGGTCACCTAATTTCATAGCAATCTGATAGAAACCCTCATGCTCGCAGACTGTCCTTATCAACTGGCCGTTAAATAAGTAAAGTTGGGCCGTGTTTTCCAAGACAAAGCGCTATCTCTAGGTTGACTTCGTTTATATCACATCGATGGCGGTAGAACATTTGTTGCGGCAGTTTCCTTTTTTCTTCGTCTGTTAACATGAACCTCAAGTTTTTTTTTTAAGACCCCATCACGCTTCTGACTTCAGTCATGCTATTTCGACCACAGCTCATTAGACCTTTCGTGGGTCGTAGTTGTGCACTTTAAAAACCCACAGACTTTTCAAGTTGTGTCCTTAACTTCTCCTCAGTGACACTTATTTGCAGCATACTTCTTCGCGTATGACGTAAGCTGCTGTTCCTGGGCAGAGCACTCTACGTGATTGTCAAGACGTTCACAGAGGTCGGCCAACAAAAAGTTTCAACAAGATTTTCGGGATACAATAGTGAATAAATGGTGATGGATGCATAGTTGCGAGATGCTAATATGCTTAAACAATTGTTCTGGTAATAACGGTCGTCTCCTAGTCAAAGGACCCTCTACCAAATCAATCGGCCTGTAATAAATGTTTTACCTACGCCTGCGATGCCCAAAAAGCATTGCGAAGAAAGCAGCCAATCTATAAATGGTACCAATTCCCACAAGAACACCCATGTTACGCCAGACCCAATCCAAGTGGAAGCCAGAGCCCTCTGCAGCTGATTCAATGTTGTAAAGATAACCAAAGGGCGAGACGAGTTGGCCAAAGTAGATCTCTGCGAGCCAAACGCCGGGTGAAGCACGCCATAACCATTCCATGTGCCACTCCTTGACTTTGGCCAGCGGGGGAGCTGCACCGGACAAAATGGCGACAATGAGGCTTATCATTGTTGCAAACAAAGGGGCATCTTCTCGTCGGATTATCATGCTAATGATGCTTGCTAAACCATAGATGCAATAGAAGTAGAGAAAGTTAACCAGGAAAGCGAGGCCCCAGTTGATGATGGGGACCGTCAGGAGGAAAAGCAAAGTCGTGAAGTGCAAACAGCCGAATAACATCCGGGGTAGTACGGAAAGCACCTTCGCAAGGAAGTACGCCAGTCGGGAATGTCCAGCTTCGGCTTCCCTTCGTTGCACTAGCAGCTCTTCCGAGAAAGACTTAACACCGGGTGCACCCGCAACGAGGCCGATAGCAATGGCCACAAGAAGCGCCAGCTCGGGAGCAGACTTGAAATCGACCGCTGTAGACAGGATGGAGTATGGTTCGTTGAATGTGCCGATAAATAAGATTCCCTTCTTCGAGTGCTCAGCCAACCCAAGGAGAAAACCAGCGAGTGCAGCCAAACCCATCTCAGCCCAGAAAGCTGCTTTGGTGCGGTATTGCTGAAGCATTGCTCGGCGCAAGCAAAGCCACGTTTGTTTCCAGAGCGGGGCACCGCGATGTTTGATGGCGGAATACATCCCATCATTGCCCATGATCGACGAAGCATGGCGCTCCTTGTTTACACTTGCCTGACGATGGCCCGACCAGTTTGAAATGAGAGAATCCTTAGAAATCTCACCAATATGCTTGTAGTCGCGGCCGTTCCCCGTGATGATGTCAGTGATAACATCACCATGGTTACTGTGTTCCGGAAAGTTAAAGCCCATGCCCTCAAAGTAATCCTGCGCCTGGCGCTGGGGTCCTTCATAGATGGTTTGCCCGTTCCCCAAAAGAATCAGATTGTCGAACAAATCAAATATCTCTGTACGTGGCTGATGAATGATGACGATGACAGTGATTCCGAGGCGTGCAACAGCTTTTAACGTTCGCATCATGGATGAGGCTGCAGTAGCATCAAGACCACTGGTCGGTTCATCGAGGAAGATAGCCATTGGAGCCGCTGCTAGCTCCATACCAATGCTCACGCGTTTACGCTGTCCTCCGCTGATGACAGGTCTTCCGACCGATCCCACCAATGAGTTACGTACATGTGACAGTTCTAGGCAATCGATGACAGAGTCGACGTGGGACTCAATGTCTACCGTTGACCAAGTCTGAGGCAGTCTGATCTTGGCACAATGAACAATATTCTCATAGACAGTAAGCTCTGGGAGAACAATGTCGTCTTGGGGAACGTAACCAATGACCTTCTTGTATCGCTTCAGTTTGTCAGGGCTGCTGTTGACAGCGACCAAGCCACCAGTGTTCTTTGTTTTGCTCATAAGCACGTTAACGAAAGTCGACTTGCCAGCACCGGAACCACCCATAACCGCCGTCAAAGTTCCGCGGTCTATAGAACCAGTCACGTTCTGCAAGATCTTCTTGGAACTTTTTTTTGGTTGAAAGCTGAGGTCAGAGTAGCTGAAAGACAGACCAAAGTTGGTGGCATCCGTTGCCCGGCGCATCGAAGAGACGAATGCCATGAGTTGTGGGTTGAGCTGCTCGCTAGTCGGTCGTGTGTTGATAGAGGACTGAGATCCAAGGTCGAGTGCGGCCAAGAATCCACCACCAAAGGAGTCGGTGCGCGTTGGCGTGAAATTTGCGCTCACGGGGAGCATCTCCCGGTCGGTGTCGTTGGAAAGTGCCCGGTAGCCAGTGATTTGGGCTCTCACACTGCTCATTCCGCGGTGCTTCAGAGGTGGTCTTACAGGTCCCGACTTGTTGGCTTGACGTTCTTGAAAGCGCTTGCGGACCTTGTAGACAATCATGCCCATGATCATGAAGACATCGACGATGATCAAGATGGCGAAGGGAATGAGGAAGAGCTCATAGGAGGAACCTGCAGGGCACCGGCTACCAGTCAAACACGGCGTTGGCGTCGCCGCTCCTGGCTGGCAGTACGAGCCAGCAGGGCATACACGAGAGACCTTTCCATTCTCATCCTCTGGACAGTAATTGCCGGCTTGGCAGATGACCGGTTCGAAGGGGCCCATGCCGATATTTCTCCCTTCAAATGTGCAAGTAAACCCTGCCAATCTCGCTTGCTGGCATCCATCCAGTGGCGGACAGTATTGGGGTAGTGAGTTGACGGTGTTGTTCTCGCCTGTTAATGTCAGCAAAAATAGTCCCCGCGCTCGCGCCGCACTGCAGAGCTGCACCTACACAAGAATCCAGGCCTGCATCCATCTGCCTGCCAGTTTTCCAAGGACTGGATTTCAATTGGTATAGCCCCCCCTCTTAGACATGGAGCACCACTCAGTGGGTATTGGCCAGTGTTGATCTGTTCTGTGGCCTCATAGAACGAAGTTGAATATCTTGTGTTGTTCTTGCCAGTACAAGCACTGTTCTCACTAGTAAGCCCATCTTCGCCCGGCGAGTCCCTCAGAGCACCAGACAGCCATCTCATCGGATTGTCGGTATCTGGCGGATTGGAATCGTCGTAGATTGGTCCGTTGGCATTGCCAACTCCGTTCAGCGTTTTGAACCATCTTCCATTCCTAACTGTGTACACGCCGTCGCTCTGGTCCCCAATGCATTGCCAAGCAGGTTCTGGAGACCCGCCTGCTGGTGTGATCTGGAGTGCACAGAGACATCCAGCGGTGTCGAGGAAACTGGGGCCCTGAGGGTCTGACTGAGGGTAAAACGGGTCCTGAGGTAAGTTGTCGACACTAAGGCCAAAGGTCTGGCGGCTCATCTTGAAGGTCTTGGCGGACCTCTCGTCTCTTGTGCGCTTTTACTTTTGCTCAGTTCTTTTATACAATGGAACATAGGAGAGAAATAGTACTTAAAGGAATTCATCTATGGCTTGGTAGGCAGACATGAATGTTGTGATCAGCCCAAGACCCTAGATATTTCCTAATACGGCCGATTGTGAGATTTTAGCGTCATCCTTCCAACATCCAAGGGACGGGCCCAGGAGATACTCGATATTTCCCAGCGGGGAAAAGTTGGATGAGGCGAAGCTAAGCACCAAAAGCTGACGCCCCACGTACGACAGCCGCGCCCTGGGCGATGGGGAAATGATGAGACGCTCCGTCATGTGTCTTGGATCAGGGGGAACCCACGCATTGGCGGCCCGCAGCATCGGGCGGGATAGCTGTGCCACGACGGCGGTCGCATCCGTAACGCCAATGCCATCCATCAATTTAGTTGCCTAATGTCGCTGGGCTAGGATGACATCTAATTTTCGCTTTCGTTACTTCCGATGCACTACGGGCCTTGGGCTGACCGACATTCTACCCTTGGGCTCCTCGGATCATTTTTGCAGAGCGCCAATTGGAATAGGTCTTGGCCACAGTCTTGGCAACCCTGTTCGTAAGGATCATTCATACACTTCTCCGATTGGCCGTTTTGCGATTTGATCCAACTTGGCCAAGACTTCCGCCGCGCATGATTGGGCCCCATGCCCTTGTGTCGACACAAACGAATTTCACTTGTAAAGCGGAAGATTTCACAAAGGATGATGAGCTGAAATGTCCCAGCTTGTAAAATGGTTCACAATGCTCATCTTTACCAATCTGTTTTTTCTGATAAGCTCACATTTGGCTTACCAATCCTTCCTTGACATGCATGCGCCCGTTTTCATGGATGGATTTTCATGGATGGACACAGGTCTATAGGACGTCTCGTCTTAGAAAACTGGTACGTTCCTCGTTAAATATTCATGCCATTTTGGCAATGTCCTTTTGTAAGGGTTCCCTTCCGTCGTCAACTGCAAGTCCTCAATCGCACTTCCCCATCTGATCAACTCTGCTTCTCCATAGGCAGTCTGCATGATAGCGAGACCAAACCCCATGCCGTCTGTAGACCGGACACTCACGGGCAGGGTTATCATGGGATAGCCAGCCTGAGCAGCGATCTGGTACGTTTGACCAACGTCAGGAGGGACTAGAAGCCCGTCAATTCTTGAGCCATTGGCCGATGCAAGAGCATCGTCAATGCCGTTTCGTGTGGACTGCTGTACGAACTCTACAGCCTGGTTGTAGGTCTCGTCCTTCTTCCCCTTTGATTCAAGCGATGCAAGAAATCCATCTTGGCCGGAGTAGAATGCGGCAGTGCCGAGTGGCCACGGGTTTCCGCCTTCGGTTCCGTCATTGTTGTAGTTGAATGCGATAATGTCTTCCAGGGTCTTAATGTCGGTGTTCTCCAGCTCAGAAAGATAAGTGTTGATGTTGTTGTAGAAGTCAACCTTTACAACAGTGTACTCAGATTCGTTCAGATATCCCCTGGTCGTTCCGTAGTCCCAATCCCAACCATCGGGGCTGACGAGTCTCTTGTAGTTGGTGATCTCGGTGTTGTTGATGATGGTCGCCCCTGCGGATGTGATGAGCTTGAGGACTTGTCCCAAAGCCTCCTTTTGCTCATCGTCTGCGTGGACCCAGAAGCTGCTCCAGGGCAGCCCGAAGGTGGCCCCTTTTAAAACTTCTTTTGTTGAAAGAAATTGAGTGTATCCCGCCTCCGGGGTTCGTCCTTCTTGAAGCAAAGTGTAGTTATCTCGTGGATCGATTCCGTAGATGGTATCGAAAGCATACACTGCATCCCTGACTGTTCGTCCGAAAGTTCCCACAGAATCTTGATGTTCGCTTTCTGGAATGACTCTATCTGAAGTCAGCAAACCTTTCAACCCACCATATCAAAAGTCCAACATACCCAGCCCGAGAGGTAAGGCCAACCGTAGGTTTAAACCCTACAATGGCGTTGCGCTCCGCGGGGTTGATGACACTCCCATCGGTTTCTGTCCCCAATGAAAATGCAATGGCGTTCGCAGCAACACCGACAGCACTTCCCGTACTGCTTCCACCCGGGTTAAGGGTGAAGTTGTACGGACTTCTACACTGGCCGCCCCGTGCAGAGTAGCCTTCAGAGTAGTTGTTGCTGCGCATATCAGCCCACTCACTCAACGCTGCTTTTCCAAACAGGACTGCGCCTGCATCTCGGAGACGGGCAACCACATGCGCGTCGCGAGGAACTATACTGCCTAGAAGAGCAAAGCTTCCCGCTGTTGTTTCCATTTTGTCCTTGGTTGCGATATTGTCCTTGACTGTGAATGGAATCCCATGGAGAGGACCGCGGATCTTCCCAGCCTTTCGCTCCGCGTCCATCTCCGCGGCAATTAGGAAGACGTCTGGGTTGATTTGCAACACAGAGCTATTTCCAGAGTCAACTTCCTCGAAAACGGATCTTGAATCAGATATCGGAACGACTGATAATCCACTTACTGGATATACTCTTGCGTCTGGTACGTCCGCTGAATGTAACAAGAGACTAACTGCTGCGAAGTCAGGGCTCCCGCATCCATCGCAGCTTGCATTTGGTCAATGGTGGCCTCCTCCAACGAGAACGTCCCACACAGTGGCATTGGGAATAGGTCCACAGAATCAGCATTTTCTATCAAAGGAAAACTTGAAGGGATCGTTGATGATGAGTTGCTAGGCCATGTAGGGGTGCTAGTATAGGAGCTGACCACCAACGCTTGGAGGGCCGCCGCGACAGCAAACCAAACTGTAGCCCGCTGCATCTTCGACTCTAAGCACGAAATTTGTAATACTTGATCAGGCGACGGCAAGTCAGTTAGGAAAGAAGAATCGTCCACTGGATACGAAGGGCGAAGTCACACAGCCCATTGGCAAGCCCTATCTGCAGCTTTTAAAGCCTCACATCTCAGCTGATAAGCTGCCGTGCATCCTGCCCCGCCCCGGATGCCGATTCCGGCGGCACATTGCAGCGGGGCGCAGTTTCGCTCGTGGTCGGTCGCCAGCGGCGGGCTGTGATAGGCAATGATAGGGAAGTTGCATGGGCAGAACCAAATGTGTATTTTGAGCCTCACAGGGATTGAACGAGTTTCTTGGGCGACCCGATCAATGTTGTAGCAGTTTACAGTTGTGACCTCCACGTAGTGAATTGTAGCATGTATGCCGAGACCTCCGACAAGAAGACGCTAAGTCAAGGTACAGAAATAACTCATCCTTACAACTGTGGACTGGGGTAAGCTGCTTCGGTAACGAAACCATGTTGAACAATGTTTAAAGACTCAGGCAGTACCACCCCCCCTCCTCCACTCTCCCGGTGATGGAAATAGTATTGACGCACCCATCTGACTTAACATTTCTGCAAGCTAGGATTTTGCTGACAGACCTATTCAGGGTGAATGAGATGAACTGGTTCGATTGTTGAACACTACAAAAGAATAAGTCTTCCCATTGCACCTCCCCGGCCTTGCAAAAGGGTTTGGCGAATACAAGTGCCGGTCTACAATGTCTGACTGCATGTTACTGTAACGTGGCCAGAGATCTGCGTTATGTGCTACCGATGCTCTATAGCCAATTTCGTTTCACTTTGACAATACACCTTCTTTGGGGTTTTGTGCCGTCAAAGGCTATTCCTACGCCTTCCTCGTCAGCGTCATCAGGCATCATTTCGAGCCTGAGTTTTTGGTCTTCAGGAATGGGGGTGACGTTTCTGTCTAGGTTCTTGTTGATGACGGCGGTTTCAGACTAGGGCTCCCTTCGAGCTTCAGGGTTCTTCTTGTATCCACTGATTGACCGGATGTGACTTTGATATCAACTTTCAAGACCTCGCTGGTTGCAGAAATTTGAACCAAGTTCGAGTGGTTGCGGGTGTTATGTCGATGGATGAAGGCAGTATCTCCAATGTCATAAGACCGATAATTCTTGGTAGGGAACATTCTAGAAGTGGAATTTGACGATATTGGCTAGGTGGACTTCAACACCGCTGTTTGGCTGGTGAAACCAGTACGAATCAAGCTGTTCTCTTAGCCCCTATGGTCGAGATGGAAAGTAGTGATAATTAAAGGTGGCACATGAGCCGTGTTTGGAACGTCTCCAGTATCTACGATACTTTTCTCAGCTGAAACATGGATTCTTGAAGGTAGAGTGATGGGTGGGACGTGTCGTATTCGATACCTTTGCTGACGAGTCCACTCCGTCTGCTCCTCGAGCTTACTACCATGTCCAAGTAGGGTTGAATGCTACTTTTCAAGCGATTTCTGAGCAATAGCGGCGTACGATGCATACTAGATGATATAGTTGATACTTGCAACCATATTCTAAATCTCTTAACGCCAAGGGAGGTTAACAGTAGTGTCTCAATCTCCGTGCCCAGTGACTTCATCTGGGTCGCAACTATGGTCAACATGGGATTAGATTTCATTCTTTCCGTTTCTAGGGGGGAAAGGGGGCATGGCAGCAGCATCCTTATGAAGCCACCACTTGATGAAAGTTGTTGGTCTTCGTTCGCCTCTGGCAAGATCTCTGTACCGCTTTACAATAAGAATCAACGCGTACCGGAACTGAGTCCGAGCCAATTAGTATGGGTTCGAGCTCTACTAAAAGGTCTGTAAGTGATTAGCACATTGCTCAACGTCTGCCTTTAAGATCCTAGCATGGCAAGCGAATCGGTACAATGCGAAGACAAATTTCTTTCCATAGCGTATGAGCTAAAGCGCTGTTAGTGCCGGTTGGTGCAAGAACAAGGCATTAGGACAAGGAAGACATTAGGCCAGGGGCGGTTACAGAAGGTAGACCACTGAACAGGATGACCACAAGACTCAAAGAACAGAAGAACAAGGATGGGAGGTTACGTAAAGATAAGACTTAGCACTGATAAGCCAAGAGCTTAGTAGATATATGACAATCCGTTAGAAGCATAAAGGGACCGGGACGTGCTCCACAGGCACCTAGCAGCTAGAGCAGGACATACACTCCTGATACGGAAATTAGGAAGACTTCCTAAAAACAGAAGAACTACAGTACAACTCACTTACAAGTATGATAAGATCTATGAGCGTCGAGGTAAAACCTACAAACGCTCACTTATAGATAACAAGCACATATAAAGGGACAGGGTCTACTTTCTTGATTGATTGGCAGGCTTAGGTGGGGGTAAGTGGCTGTGCGTTGATAGTTAGCGCGAACCTAAAACGCAACAAAGCCTGGACCACACAGTTCTACACATTTGTTTTTGGATCATATCTAGCCTTCAAGTCATTTCGTGGCCTTGCTCGCTACGGTTTCTCATCATGGTTTATTGCGGGAAGCCGAGTAAGGGATGCGAGAACTGCAGGTAAGCTCCCAGCTGAATACTTTCCCTATGAAACTCCATTCTCACGCAAGGCTGTCTAGGAAACTGCATAAAAGCGTATGTCAGGAACTCCGCCCCAGCTCCAGCTGAGTATTGCTAACATGTAAAAAGTGTGATGAGAAGCGTCCCGCGTGTTCACGTTGCATTAGAACGAAGAAGATATGTCTTGGTTACCGAGACCAAATGGACCTTATGTTCCGTGATGAGAACACCCGAACACAGGCCAGATTCCGCCAATGGCACGCACGCACCTGCGGCTCAGCGTCTATATCAGCAAGCAACGCATCGTCATCACTTCTCTTCGCCGCGGATTCATATGTGATGCAAGTAAACTGTGCGACTCCGGCTTTTTCATTATCACCGCCAACGGAAGATGTAGTGATAAACCACTTCTATCATACGATACTGGACAATCTGTCGGACGAAGATCCCGTACGCTACCTTCATTCACAGCTACCAAATCTCTACGCCAGCTGCGATCCTGGTTCTGCTTTACGCTTGGCGACAGAGGCAATATCATACGCTGCTTCCAGGAAGCTAGTGCAAAAAGCAGCCCTGCTATGCAGGAAACGATACGTCCAAGCCATCAAAGCGATTGGACAAGCCATTCAAGATCCCACAAAAGTGGGAAATGACCAGACGCTGTATGCCATTCTTCTTCTTTGTGGCTACGAGGTAAGGCGTTGAGTCCTTGAAACACAGTACCTGAGACTACCCTAAACTGACAACTACTCAAGACTATGCTTCGGGATCCAAGCACAACACTAGCATGGGGAGCCCATGTTGACGGAGCTGCGGCTCTTGTGAAGTTTCGCGGCATTAGTGAAGCGCACTCATCCCTGTCACGCAGCATGTTTTGGTTTGTTCGGAGAAACCTCGTAAGAGCACTGGTTCTATCCTGTAGTTACGCATAATGCTAATGATGACATGGACAGGTTTTAGGTCATATGCAATTATGTAAGCCCGTTGACGACGTCTTCTCGGTACTGGATATGTTGGCACCATCGCAAGAGAGTCCAGAATATCATCTCATTTCAAAGGCCGCCGAAATCCCCAACCTTCAGTACCGAAGCAACTGCATGTTTATTCAACCGCAAGACGCCATCAAAAACGACGTTGAGAATTTGTTTCATAGTGCTAGGGCCCTAGATCGTGAGATATTAGATTGGGCGCGCACTGTCCCCACGACTTGGTCTTACACAGCTGCCATGAACGCCAATGACCTAGCAAGCTCAGATTTCACTCCACGCCAGGTTCATAGATATCCAAACATTTACATCGCTCGAGTTTGGAATTTCTATCGTGTGTCACGGCTCATAATCCAGTCGTTGCTTACACGCGCAATCTCTTGGATGTCTACCTCGATGGACCTGAACGACTTTGACGAGGGAGGGCAAATTGAGAAAAGCAGTATGGAGTTGGTAAACGATATATGTGCAAGCGTCCCGTTTCTTCTAGGGTATGACTTAACGAAGATGAAACTTCCTTCCACGAGTGGAGGGAGCAAACAGGAGAGAACAAGCCGGTCTGGGATCGAGAAAAACGGCCCGGCACGCAACGGGAGGTTTTCACTCATATGGCCCCTCCATATTTCGTGTAGCTCTTCGTCAGTACCACAAGCTCAACGAGACTGGATGCGCATGCAACTGCGGTTTCTGGCTAATTGCGGCGAAAAACAAGCACAAGTTGTGTGTTTCACGAGAAGCCAGATACTTCTAGGCGGTATCGACCATGATCGATTTGATTGTGTATAAAACTATCTAGTCCTTGTATAACCATAAATCTGAGGACTAGTCCACTGGCTTGATACATCTTAATCTCCTTTGTGTACTTTTGGGTTATTTTATGACTAGGATTACCATCACTTCTTTATTGTCTTATCGGCAGATCGAGAGCATGCGTTATTCCCTTTAGTAGATGTCCTTGCACGACCGGCTGGCGGTCTTGGGTAATGATGTGTTGCTGAAAGCGGACTAAGAAGTCGGAGGAGAACATTTTTGCCCAAGTAGTAGGTAGCGTTATCCTAGGAGTCGAGCAGACAGCGGATGAAAGTATTGTGACGGGGTCCTATAGGATGTTGCAACGTATCTCGAAGAATATGAATTAGGGCTTTTCAAGGACCAAAGCGCTCGCTCCGGTGCTTCAGAAGAGCAAGTATATTAACTGGAAAGATATGTACTTTTAATAAACCTGAACTGTTAGATCTAGAAGATTATTTGCGCGTGGCGCGGGATCTATTGCCCCGATTCACGGACAACATAAGAATTTCGTTGCCGCTCTACCTTTGCGCCGGCAGGCTGCAGTGAGCCTTCGCCATGCCCGATACAAAACAGTTAGGTCTGGCCTCCTACTAACTGGAAGCTTGCGCCACGCAGCCGAGTGTAGCATTTAGTGTATGACGAGCCACATAAAACATGAAGTCTTCCTTAAAAAAAAAAAAAAAAAAAAAAAAAACCTAGCTCTTCCAGGAGATATGTAAGGTTGCCGGTTAATTAGTTTTCAGTAAATCAAGTCTACTTTCCCCGGCTTCTGATTGGCCTACGACTGATGCCAGCATTGAACCCGTTTCTGGTTATACGCTAGCCGGATAGAGTATGCTTTGAGCCAGCCAATCAACGTTAACGACTCTTGCTAGGGACGGGAAGGCGGAAATCAGTTGCGAATGGCATGAGATGGACATGGATCTTACGGGTTTGCGCGCTCCTATTTATCTCATCGTCTTCCCCCCCACCAAATTACTTCCTGATATCTACGAAGCCTGTCTGAGAGACACCTGATACCATACTGCTTGCGGCTCTGCTAGCCACATACAACTATATACTATGTCCTTTGCTGTACGTTGTGTCCTGCCCCCTTGAGCTTTTGCAGCTGCATCGGATGCTTGAAACTCTGTTGTGAAGCTCGGCGCTAGCCATCGTAGGTATGAACGCACGGCAGCTGATCCAAACTTTCTGCAACAGATGATCCGCGGGAAGAAGAAGAGTGCGAAAAAAGGCATTCAATTCTCCCTCATGGTCTGCGGGGCGTCAGGAACTGGTTCGTTAGATGTTGCTCCCTCGGACTGAGAAAGAATTCTTTCGGACAGACTGACTGCGTTATACAGGCAGAACCACCTTCGTCAACATGCTCTGTGAGAAAAATGTCCTAGGGCACAAGGAATCAGATGATGAAAATGGCGACTACAGGGAGCAAGGGGTTAAGATCAACCCCATTACTGTTGGTACGTCTATCCCCGTCATTCAGTGAGTTATTAACTTTAACCCGCACCCCAGAGATAGAACCGGAGGACCGTACCTGCATCTCCCTCACCATCATCGACACGCCCGGCTTTGGAGACGAAATTGATAACGAAGCTAGGTGAGAACTATTGACTATTGTTCTTGTCGTTTTGTCGTAGTCCGATGTGATCAGTAGCACTAATAGGGCTATTGCAGCTTCTCAAAGATTGTCGGCTACCTTGAACGACAGTACGACGATCATCTCGTGGAGGAATCTCGCATTAAGCGGAATCCTCGCTTTAGGGATAACAGAGTCCACGCCATGCTTTACTTTATCACTCCGACCGGCCACGGGTACGTTTCTCATTAGTTGTCCAACTTGCCATTTCAGCCGTAGGGCCTTTCAACAATCGTTTGCCTGCGTACCTCAGACCACTGACAGTTCGCAGCCTCCGCGAACTTGATATCGAGCTTATGAAGCGCCTCGCTCCGCGCGTTAACGTTATTCCAGTCATTGGCCGCGCGGACTCCCTCAACCCGACCGAGCTAGCCCAAACCAAGAAATTGATCATGGAGGACATCGAGCACTACCGCATCCCTATCTATAACTTCCCTTACGATGTTGAAGAGGACGATGAAGAGACTGTTGAAGAGAACGCTGAGTTACGGGGTCTGATGCCTTTCGCTATCGTTGGGAGCGAGGAAGTCGTTGAAATTGGTGGCCGGAAAGTCCGCGCCCGACAATATCCATGGGGTATTGTCGAGGTGGATAACCCGCACCACTCAGACTTTCTGGCTATCCGATCCGCACTGCTGCATAGCCATCTAGGAGATCTAAAGGAGGTCACTTTTGACTTCTTATACGAGAATTATCGAACAGAAAGACTCTCGAAGACCATGGAGGGTGATAACCGAGCGTATGTTATTTCATGTTTCCTGCTTGATAGCGCCTTTACGACAAAATTAGCTCTCGCTAACATATATACTTTGTAGCGACTCATCTAGGACCCCAGAAGATCTGACTTCGCAGTCACTACGCTTGAAAGAGGATCAGCTACGAAAAGAAGAAGAGAGGTTCCGCGAGATCGAGGTGAGGATTCAGCGCGAGATCAACGATAAGCGCCAAGAACTGCTAGCCCGCGAGGCCCAGCTACGCGACATCGAGGCCCGACTTCATCGGGAGGATGCAGTCGCCGTGATCCAGGAAGAAGTAGCTGCAAATATTGAAATTCAGAGAAACGGTGATGTCGACGGGAAGTGAGGCGGCTATCGTTGCTCACGGATCAGTTCTTTCCTTCTAGCTAGAATGCCAGCTTTGTGAAGACACAGAGGCTGTAGACTCATCCCATACTTTTAAATTGTAATGTCTTCAAGCGAGGTCCTCGTTCTATTCTACAACGACGCATAATTCCCAACAGAGTAGTCCTAGTGGGATTTGGGGTTAGGGTTCCGTCGCTTATTAGCCCATATCTGCCTTGTGTCAAAGCCAACCTTAAAACAAACCAGGTGACAAGACTCTTGAATCAACCAACTTCCTGCACAACCTACCACCATTCCCTAAGACCGCATTCTGTTTCGCTTATCTCGCTGTCCGCCTAGCTTACCTTTTTCATCAAGTCACATACTCCAAAATGCCGCTGTTTGATTTATCAAATGAATTGCTTGATTGTATAGCGCAGAACATAGAATCGGAAGCAGATATCAGCGCATTCAGCCAAGCAACCCGTTTCCTTCACCAATTTCTGACTCCATATCTCTATTGGCACAACGCACAGTGTTCTGGAAGCTCGGCACTACTATGGGCTGCGGAAAATGGGCAACACGGCACGGTACAAAAGTCGGTAACCCATGGAGGCGACGTTCTCGCTACCAACAACCTTGGCCGGACACCGCTCCTCCTAGCGGCAAGGAACAGACACCATTTCACGGTCAGGTTCCTTCTGGACGCGAGTGCTGAAAAAAACTCGAAAGACAGTGATGGCAGGACACCACTGTCTTGGGCGGCAGCGGAAGGTGATGAGGCAGTGCTGAAATTATTGCTTGAGAAGGATGCCGAAGCCACCTCAAGAGACGACTACGGGCAGACCCCATTGTCACGGGCTGCTGCAGCAGGACACGAAGCGATCGTCAAATTACTTATGATGGAGGGGGTTGACTTAGAATCAAGGGACCTCAGCGGACGGACACCGTTGTCATTGGCGGCAGCGGCAGGATGCGAAGCGGTTGTTAAGCTACTTCTTAGGGAGGGTGTTGACAGGGAGCACAGGGACCGCAGTGGACAAACACCGCTAGCTTGGGCTGCTGCGGGAGGGCATGGGGCGGTGGTTGAGCTATTCGTTGTGAAGGGCGTCGAACTGGACACTAAGGACGATTACGGCCAAACACCGCTGCTGTTAGCCGCAAGGAACGGTCATGAGGCGACAGTCAAGCTCCTTGTAGAACATGGGGCTGATCCAAATTCTCGTGACAACTACGCCCGGACTTCACTGTCTTGGGCGGTAGAGAACGGACATGTGGGTATGGTAAAGGTACTCTTGGGATATGGAGTAGACAAGTGTTCTAAAAATCTTTACGGATCGACCATGCTAGAGCGGGCGGTCGCGAGAGGCAATGAGGCGGTGATCGGACTCCTATCCGACGCGACTTCTACGGAAACCTGCATACAATAGCCCCCCTTTCCGCTCGTATCATAGTCTCAAACCGCCTCTTAATCGCTTGTAGCGCCGCTAAATAAGCGCAACAGACAACAGCCAGGCGACCTTTCTCCTGAGAGTTAAAAGCGAGACCCTCCAGCTGAGATAATCAAGATAACAAGCGAGGTTGATTTTAAAGCCTAGACATCTTGGAGATATCCTCCCAAGCTTTGAGAAAGATTCCAAACGCCGGGCCCTAGTAGGATTCTAGACATCCAAACCACATGTGGTTCGCGTGTAATTGCTTAGGGTTAAAAGTAAGCAACTGAGGATCCGCCATGACTGTCGAATCAATTTCAGTCATCTTTTTGATATCTTCTGGTTATCCCTTAGCTCTTATATGCTATCCAGTGCAATCTTCCGCCAGGGCCAGCTGTTAAAGATGATCTCTCTACCGGAGTGCGCCCCTCCAGGAACAGTTAGGATCTCGTAGTCCTCAAACATCACGCAGCTTATCGCAACTGACCGGGGCAGCTAACGGTGCCTTGAGCCTGGCTCCATGCGTTTTTCGCTGCCTCTTCCGTCCCTAGTATAGGAGAAACTATATAACCACAACCATCTCATCTTTCCGTCCCATAGGACACTCGAATAAAATCATGACATCGAGGATACAAAAACCAGTCTTGTCGGGAATCTTTGATTTGCCCACAGAAATCCTCCAGCTTACCTTCAAGGCATGTTTCCATGATCCTTTCTTTGACAAGTAGTTGCGGATCAAGATTGCACCCTCACTAGCCGAAGAGCTAGAGTATAAGCGTGAATACCAAGTCTCGAGGGGAAAATGCCACCATTTGCCCTGTGCTCTCCGCAGAAGTAAGCAGGGATATGGATACAGCTTTCTTGATCCGAAACATGATTAAGGGCCTCCACCCTAGTGGCGTTAACGTAGAATTCGGCGGAACGGGGATCGTAGCAACTGTTGTTTCCCCCAAGAATGAGAGTAATAGCCGATTTCTTGACCTCGACGAAAGCTCGAAGTCGGACGTTGCTGGTGAGACTCTTCCCTTTTTGTTCTTCGTGCCTGTTCAAGTGATGGCCAAGTAATATGTCTGAGCCGTTGTCCGAGATGAGGAAATCTTTCTAATCTAAATCATCCAATAATTTTTCGACGTCAAACAAGGCTATATAGGCTGTTAGAGATGAACTTGTCCTTTCTCAATCTCTCTACATGTAACTGAAACCACTTAGACTGTTCTGTAAAGGTCGGATAAGTCATTCGGTAAGTAGTTAACGCATTCAGCCGGGATGATTTTGGAAACAGCAAAGCAACTATACTTGTGAGTTATGAGCATGTGGTAAGCTTCTAGAGAACATCACACATAAGGAGACTCTGTTGTTGCTGCTTTTCCAATATTTTCGAGGTCTCCTAGTAAACCTTGCGCGACCAGAATTTATATAGTATTCGGTTGTGTTTTAACAAGCTTGATATTCGTTCTCCAGCTCAGTCACCAGCTGGCCCAGCTCCTCGCCGTACGTAACGGGACTGATCAAGGACTCGAAGAACCTTTACGTGTAGTTGAGCGCTGCGCTCGCTTGCGCAAAGAGTGGCAAGCGCTCCGGGAGTCTCGCTGAAAGGTTCCCATCCTCTCCATCCCTCCAGCGTCCGCAGTGTAGTGACGGATAGGACGAGAGGAGGTACCAAGACACCGGACCACGATGCGCAGACCCGGTCAATTGGCGATTGCAGATACCAGTGGTACGTACGACTGGAGGGTGTTAGGTTGACGAGAAGGTTGTGAAGTGGTAGAACCCGGTAGGCAACTGCACAACATAAGTGTAAGATCTATTTCAAATTAAAATTTATGAATAGTCTATGTATGCTGCAAGCGAGACATGCGAATGAGGGAGGGAGGGTAAGTAAGTAAAACGAGGCCACAAAAAAAGCTTCAGATTCAGCGTTATATTCGGTACGGTTTTATGATTAAGTCCAATCACCAAAAATGAGGTCCATCCAGGATTCGAACCTGGGCCTGCGGAAATTCCAAGATCAGAATCCGACGTCCTAACCAACTAGACTAATAGACCATTCTGATTGGTGCTCCTTGAAAGAAACGTGCATAATGGATACTATATATCCTGATTACTAAATGCTTAACAGCGAATCAATCTACACCTTGTAGCTATCAGCTAGAACCGACCGCATGATGACCACGAAAAGACTAGAGAGATTTTCGAAAGGATTAATGCGACTCTAAGAGCTGGCTTTCTTCTTTATGCCTAGAAGCGACTATGAATTGAGTCTGGCTTTTTTTTTGGGGGGTGCTCTTTAACTTTCCTAGCATGTCCCTTATGTTTTTAACCTTAGCAGAGCGACTTAGAAGTAAAACGATTTCAGCTGTGGATTTCTCGATAGTTCCATGAACAAGCCCACTAATTGCTTTGGAAAAAGCACGTGAAAACAACTCATAGATCATGGATAAGCAACTGTGGAACAAAGTGAGCCTATGCCCCGCGGGGCGCGGCGCGTACTATGTAAGTGGGCGTGCATTTTCTTTTCTTGCACACATAGACCACTCGATGGCTTCTGGAGTGCCTGCCAACGCTTCTGAGTTCTCGGGTGCGCGTGGTTCGCTGTCTTTTCAGGTGCATGAAACATAGCACCGTGCTTTGAATGAGACCAATTTCGATTCTGTTATAATCCGTCAAAGTTCCTTTGCATTGGAACGCAAGCCCACGGCCGGCCCCGATGATTCCTCCAGTTCGCACTCCACATTTAGCCACTAAGATAATGGCGGTGAAACTCAATTCCTTTGTGAGCAAATCTCGCAACCTATGGGAAAGACTGGTCATCTGGTGTTAGCGAATGGCGCTTCTTGTTTTCCCTCTGACCCAGATGGCTCAAAATGTGGGCACAACGCCTACGAGCCAAGGTATGCTGAAAGTGGCCTCCGGCAGTACCCAGCCGTAGACTTGCAGCCTCAACGATGTCCACCGGCCTCTTCGTGAAGGTCGAAAGTGGGGGTGTTTACCAGAAACCCCTGCTAGACCTTTTCAATCGCTAGGAATCTGTCCCGGTGACGGAACAAACTGACCAGCTTCCCACCTTCAAGTTTTATGACAACCGGCCGTCCATTCCAAGCCTGTTAGCCATGGGCTCACCAATTCGTCGCCCAATGAAATACTCCCCCTAAAAGCCTACGAGTTATCGCTGTTCGATAACGCGAGGAAGAAGCCATTGTAACCTCCGTATGCCAAGGGATCCTGCCCGGACCACTGCGATGGCATTGGCTTCGTGCCTCTGCCAAGATGCCAAGAACCGCAATCAAAAGGCCAACGGTAACGCAATCGGGAAATGTCAGTGGGCTTCCTCGCCAGGCGGGGGCAAAGGACGCGAAAGCATATCCAACTTGACCAGCCACCCGCGAAACCAACGAGCAAACGTTCTCCCTGGCTTGCGGATCAGAAGCAGGATTGATGGATTTTACCACGCGAGAGCCAAGATGCTGCCAACCTTCTCGCGACAGAACGCGCGCATCCCCCGACAACGGTAGGAGGTGAAAGCAACTCAGCCAGGGCCCACGAGCGAAGCCGACGACGAAGCGGCCTTTTCGATGTCCTGCCCCCCCGGTAGTCAGCCACATTGCTTGTCGCTCATCCCAAAAAGCTTCGCGTTTCCTTGGCTAAATGGTTCATCGCAATGCCATTTAATGGCCCGAGTCCTGGACCAGGTATGCAGTTTAAGTAATCGGACCTGCCACCCAACCCATGCGGCGTCGGCAGCTGGGAACGACACCTTCACCCGCGCGAAGCACGCCATTTCAGTCCGAACCATCTCGTTGGTCGCTTCGAGGTTTCGTTCATCTTAAAGATAAATCCCTCGTTCTTTCGGTCGTACCAGTCGCAAATTGGCGCATTGCATCGCGTGGGATGAACATGGACCCGGACACACCGATGCCAAGCTGCCGGGACGCGCTGACGAATGGTCTCGACGCTGATAATGGTTCTTCGTAGAGGTGCGCCCGGATCGATAGACCGAGAGCTATCAGGTATGCGACAGCGATGCGCTTCCTGCAGAAGCATGGGCAGCTTTCCCAACAAGGTAGCTTTCGTCAATTCTAGTTTTTTCCCTCTGTTCTCCCCACGCACACTTTGACGTTTGCAACCAGATTAGCAGGCCGCGATATAGCCGTCATACAGGGGCACCTTGAGACCGTCTCTCATTGCCTTCTCAGGATGCCTCGATAAGATCAATTGTCTCTGTGTTTATCTATCCCGGGGCCCCATTGCGTCACCATCCATCATCGCGTCTGTCCCCAGACACCCCTCACAAAGGTCAGTGGGTCATTGTTTACCTTTTCTGATCTTTGACCAGTCGTTTCTGAGGTAGTTCGCATCCAGGGTCCGCCGTGTCCAGAAACATCTGGCGCAGAACTTAAATCAAGGCAGCTTGGACCTTGCGGAGGTTGAACTGACATGTGCCGACTGGCCTACGCTGTGAGGGTGTTGGAAGAATGCTACTAGGGTTACCTTATGTACCGAGTATTACCAACACTAATTGACAATATTCGGGAGAAATCGTACGCCTCCATGCTCCGAGGAAAGAGGATGGCAACCGTTGGTGAACACTGGGCTCCTCGCCGCCGCCCCCATCCTCCCCAGTCGCATCCAGGCCCCTTTCGGACCCTTTCCACGTTGGTACGATCCGCCAAAGAACGATCCGCTCTCTTGCAGACTCACCCCTCCCCCTCCCCCCACTATCCCGCCGCTCTGTCAGACTGTTGCTCTGCCCGGTGCGACGCTGCAGTGTGTCCTATCGGTCCCTGATCTCTGGGAATTCTTTGTACTTTCTTAAAAGGGATCTGCAGCCCCCCCGGAGTTGAGTGCGCGTAGGTCGTTTCTTGGCTTTCTCGCTCTTCTTCGTTTCTCTTGAAGCTCTCCTCTCTCAATGCGTGTCTGACCTGAATGACTTCAAGCCGGCAGCTGAACTAGGCACTCTCGTCGCTTCATCGTGAACAGCCCCATGGAATTCAAAGTCCAGTTCTTCTCACTCCTCCTCAAGGCAATCCGGTAAATCGAAGGCCACATCACTGCAACTTCACCAAGGACTCCCAATCCCACACATCTCGACCATCCCGATTCCACGCACTGGGTTAATCTCAAAAACATTCGCTCGTGAGCCGGACCGAACGATTCGAGACGACGCCGCGCCGAAGTTCCCCACTAAACCGGGTTCAATCCCCCGCATTCTCCTCCTTCTCTCACAATGTCATCATCCACCGGCATCGAGCGCGCGGGGAACCACAACGGCCCGCCGAACTATGACTATTCCAACCGCACGCGCTTCCCCGATGAAAAGCTCGTCGGTGAGCCGTATGGCGAACCCCTGGAAGGCGGCTTCCGTTCATCGTTGGACTCGGGCAACAAGCAGGACCATACTCATCGTAGACTCAAGTCACGCCACATCCAGCTGATTGGTATCGGTGGCACGATCGGTACGTCTTCTAAGCTGCGAAATTAAGAGAAACAAGACTGACGTCAAATACAGGGACCGCTCTCTACGTACGTTGAAACTGTGCACTCCCGACTGGCGACTGCACTTTACTCACATTTCCTGCAGGTACAAATCGGAAGGAGTTTACTCAACGGTGGCCCAGCGAGTCTGTTTATAGCCTTCAGCATATGGTGTACCTTCATTCTGGCTGTGACCCTCAGTATGGCCGAGATGGTTACCTACCTCCCGATCTCGAGTCCTTTCATCCGCTTCGCCGGCCGCTACGTCGACGAAGCCTTCGGCTTTGCCGCTGGTTGGAACTTCTTCGTCTTCGAAGCTGCACTCGTTCCCTTCGAGGTCGTCGCATGCAATCTCATTATCCACTTCTGGAGCGACGTCGTCCCGGCCGGGGGCATCATCGCCATCATTCTCGTTTTGTACGGTGTCATTAACGTCATGGCCGTGCAGTGGTACGGCGAAACGGAATTCTGGGCCGCTCTCGGCAAGTTCCTCCTCATCGTAGGCCTCATCATCTTCACCTTCATCGTCATGCTCGGCGGAAACCCTTTGGGAGATCGTTTTGGTTTCAGGTACTGGTACGAGCCCGGAGCTTTTACGGAGCTCTATTACAGTGGTTCTCTTGGTAAATTTCTCGGGTTTCTGCAGTGCCTTATCCAAGCCTCTTTCACCATCGCCGGACCAGACTACGTCGCCATGGCCGCCGGTGAGGCGGAGAACCCGCGCAAGGTTATGCCCCGCGCCTTCAACGCCGTCTTCTACCGTCTTACCGCCTTTTTTGTCCTTGGTTCCCTCTGCGTCGGTATTCTAGTACCTTACAACGATGAGGAACTCACTCGCGCCTTTAAGGACGGCCAGCCCGGTGCCTCTGCCTCGCCCTACGTCGTGGCCATGAACCGTCTCAAGATCGGGGTCCTGCCCCATATTGTCAACGCCATGGTCCTCACGGCCGCATTTTCCGCGGGCAACAGTTATGTTTATTGCGCTTCTCGATCGCTGTACGGACTTGCGCTCGAGGGCAAGGCGCCTGCGTTCTTCAAGAGATGCACGAAGAAGGGCGTTCCGGTCTATTGCGTCATCGCTGTCTTGCTCATCGGACTTCTCAGTTTCCTCCAGCTCAGCGCTAACACCGCCGTCGTGTTGGATTGGTTCGTCAGTCTGGTCACGGCGTCGCAACTGATCAACTTTGCGTGTATGTGCACGGCGTACCTAGGCTTCTACCGCGCTCTTAAGGCCCAGGGTATCAGTCGCGACTCGCTGCCATATAAGGCCTGGTTCCAGCCGTATGCTGCCTGGTACGGCCTTATTGGCACCTTCATCATGACTTTTGTTGGTGGGTACACCGTCTTCCTGCCCTTGGATGGGTACTGGAACATTCCTGACTTTTTATTCTCGTAAGTCAAACACGTCTGTCTCCGAATCATATAAGAGAAAGGCTGACATGACTAGATACACCATGGTTGGCGTCTTCCCTGTCCTGTATTTTGGCTGGAAGTTTATCAAACGTACCAAGATTTTCAAGCCTGAGGAGGTTGACTTGTATCGTAACAAAGACGAAATTGACGACTACGAGAGGACTTTTGTGCCTACACCACCGGCGTAAGTCATCTTCTTTTGTAAGGTTTCAAGCAACAAATTCTGACTAGTCACAGGAACAAGTTCGAAAAGGTGCTGGACAAGCTTTTCGGCTAACCCCTTCATACACACACACACACACACACACACACACACATATTTCGAAAGTTCAGTTTGTGTCTTTGAATTTTGAAGGCGTCTGGTTTGAAGATTGAAAAGTTTTAGGATACCCCAGGGCAGAAACAATAAAGGGGGTAGATAGTAAAGAATGGCTGAGATGCTCCAAACACGACTCGATGCACACTGCAGCTGGCATAACACGCTCAACATGCGAAGTAGGTTCAATGTTGTCTGTAAACATTCTTCTTCGTTATCATTCATTAAACTAAGTCCTCTCGCTATGAATAGCATGGTCAGCATACCCAATAGACCTGACAAAAAGCTGGGCACTCTCCAATAATCGTTTCTTCGCATCGCCTCTGGCATCACGTCCAGCAAAGGCGCTGTGTGCGTCTTCGAAATCAAGCCCGGCAACGGCCGTCCAGATGCCATGCACGGCCTCGGGCGAAAGCGGGATCTACACACATCGTCCATGTCAGCTATCGATCGCCCCGTCTTACAAGGACGCAACCACCCACCATGTTTGGATATGACCACATGAAAGCAAAGCTCGCGGTCCCTGGGGGTCGGTCGACGTGGTATACACCGCTAGGCACTACCATGACCGAGTCTGCCACAAACAACTTCTTCTCGTTTTTCCACAACAGCACGGAGCTGCCAGGGAAATGGCCCGCAACCTTGACAGCCAGAAACTGCCCGTCGAGGAACTCCATCTCCTGCCCTTCCCATAGCACATGGGCCTCCCCACGACGTGTGAGCCACTGGCCGTCCTCGGTCGAAACGTAGACTTTGCAACTGAAGGCTTCGGCCCAGTGAAGCGCGGTGGAGAAGTAGTGAGGGTGGGAGATAACGATGGCGGCTATGCCACCAAGGGCATTGATACGGCGCACCGTCTCGTCGTCGAGGTACGTGATGCAGTCCCAGAGAAGGTTACCGGTGGGTGCTCGAAGGAGGAAAGCGCGCTGGCCGATGGCGACTTGGGGCTCGGTGCGGATGGCGATAACGCCCGAGTTGTATTTATCCTTAGTGAAGATGTTGGTGTACTTTTTGGAGTCTTGGAGCTCACGAAGGGTGGTGAACCATTGGCTGTGATCGTCAGTCTACTTATAGTGGGAGTGGTTAAGAGACTAGGTGTGAAGCTCACCCTTCTTCAGCGACGTATTGGCGAGGATCATCGCATATTTTGCATGATTTGATTGCGTGGCTGTCGAATTGCACACCGCAGGTACCGCAAATCATGAGATCCATTTTATCGTAGTTTGATCTTGTAAGACCTTGCCAAGAACTACCTTCAATTGTATAGCCGGAATGGTCTTGTCAACTCGGAGGAAGTCTAACCCCTCATTTTGAGGCGGCGGTTGTCATTATCGGGATTACGTTAGTCAGTGCTAACATTATGAAGCTTAGTCAGGATCAATAGGCTTAGTCAAGTTTCTTGGTTGAAGCCACGCAACGAGCGGGCCTGGCTTCAATTACTGCTACCGGATACACTAGCAAGTGGTCTACTGAAAGCAAAAAACAGCTATGAAAATAACTATTTCTACATCAGAATGAGAGTTAATCTCAGTGACGTCGCGTAGGTTTGCGATTGGCGAACGTAATGGTTTACTCACTGACGACGTCGGAGAGTGGATCCATCACCGCAAAAGGTCTCGGACGTGTTAAAAAGGTAAGAACAGACTTCTCTAGAGAAACAATATAAACCAAAGAAACCAGCGTTTGCTCCTAGGTCTCTGGTACTACCGCAAGGTTACAAGGTCATTTTTCGCCCAAGGAAATTGTCTGTCATTTCCAGCATCGAAGATAGGATGAGAAATATCTTCTCGTGTTCATTGCAGGACGTATGGTAGCCGCGTCAAGGAATTCAAATGGTAAGTCAGTTCACATTAACAAGCAACGGTCAAATAGAAGATACATCACTCAAGTTACACAGTGTGAAGATTCTTGGGGACAACTACTCCGTAACACCATGCTAAATGTAATAAGAAATCAGACACAGACAAACGTGGCTTTGTCACAATTGCTATTGAACGCCGGTTCTTGACTGCGAGGTAATTACGTGGCCAACCATGGTCCGCTCCGCTCCGCTCCGCCAACATATTTGTAGGCGGCCCCTGAGGACAAGGCAACGATGCCGAAGCTCCTTCTTGGCCTCGGCGTTAATATAAGGTTGCTTGGCCTCTGGGTCAGATGGGATGATGCCGCCCAGTCAGTCCCACCAGCTGTACGGAAAATACTTCTGTTTCAGGGCGGCGTGACACTCCACCAGTAGCTTGGCTACTTTCTGATTTGCGGATTTGACAACATAATTGCCCGGAATCATGATAGAATAGGTAACTAAAGCGCGTTCTGCCGACCGTTTCTTAAGTTTAGATTCTCCGGCCTAACTCCGATGCATGCGTGACAGCCCGTGTTCAGACGGTTGCCAATGCACTTAGAGACAAGTTCGGTCTAGTCTATATTGACAGTTGCTCCAGCCACTGACCGATAATCGAAGGGTGATGCTTGGTAACAACGAATGGTATTTTTGGGGGTCGAAGCTGTGGCAGCTTTCATGATGTAGCTGTGATATGATTTATGGAAACTCGTCTCCTACCAGGGTTGCAGCCGTCGTCAACTTCGCCGATTCAAGGAATAATGTGGTTCCTGCATCGCCATCTTGGCCCACCCAAGACGTCTTGGAAGTCTTGGTCTAATTGAGAAGGCTTGGTTCAGTTTGAACTACGTCTGCAACTGCAACGCCAAAGCCATCACACTCCATCCCATCCGAGATTTGAAAAGACTATTTGACTAGTTCTGGAATGCAATTGAACTATTAACCAATGTGATTTGATGTTTATGGATCCCCCGAACTAAACGTTACCAATGATCGAGTGTGCTTTCCAAAGTCGAAGCTGGTTTACTTACAATGCACGAAAATCATGGAAGAGCTCAACACTGATGCGCGAGAGCGGCTACAGCCCATTTCTTCAGGAGTATTTTGTGGTCCTTGAACCAACGGCTTGGATTTGCCTGTGGGTCCTAAAATCCTATGGCTGATGGGCTAATTGCATGGCATGGCATGCAGGTTCGCAGATGATGCCAACGCCATTTTGCCGTGTTACCCACCTTGGCCAGGACTGGAGACATATGAACAAGGGGAACAACATCAACCCTCACCAGCTTGCCGATTTACTTGACAATAGTATAAAGCATTGAATATCCTTTCCTTATCAACTCGTTTTTAGTGCCATTCTCAATCATTGCCAGTCATTTTCTTTTTATCTTGACCGTTAAACATTTTCTTCTTCTCTCAAGAACTGGCTTCTACAGTACACTTGAACATCTTATCTCTTCTTTTACTCCCACTATTTCGTCACAATGAAGTTTTCCAACGTCATCAACATCGCCCTCATAGGGTTCGTTTCGGCTGCTCCCACTCCCACGGTTGAAGATGACTCCACAGGTGTCCTTGCCAAGCGCGCATCCATCACCGAGTCCTGCAACATCGGTTACGCCAGTACCAACGGCGGCACTTCCGGCGGCAAGGGCGGATCCACGACCACGGTCTCTACGTTAGCCCAGTTCACCAAGGCTGCGGAGTCGAGCGGAAATCTCAACATTGTCGTCAAGGGCTCTATCTCTGGTAGCGCCAAGGTTCGTGTTGCCTCTGACAAGACCATCGTCGGCCAGAAGGGATCCAAGATTGTCGGTGCCGGTCTCTACATCAAGGGTGTCAAGAACGTTATCCTTCGTAACTTGGCCATCTCCAAGGTCAAGGACTCGAACGGCGATGCCATTGGTATCGAATCTTCGACCAACATCTGGGTTGACCACTGCGATGTGTCCTCGGACATGAACTCGGGAAAGGACTACTACGACGGCCTGATCGATATCACCAAGGGCGCTGACTTTGTCACTATTTCCAACACCTACCTTCACGACCACTATAAGACTTCCCTCATTGGCCATGTCGACAGCCAAACCAGCGACAAGGGCAAGCTTCGCGTGACTTACGCTAACAACCACTGGAACAATGTCAACTCACGTAACCCTTCGGTCCGTTTCGGCACCGTTCACATCTACAACAACTTCTACAACAAAATTGGTAGCACAGGCGTCAACACGCGCATGGACGCTCAGGTCCGCATTGAGTCGTCGGTCTTCGAGAACTCTAGCAAGAAGGTCATTCTCTCCGCCGATTCCAAGGAGACTGGCTATGCCACTGTTTCCGATATGTCCTACGGTGGCGGTGAGAACACCGCCCCGCTCGGCAACTTCGGCTCCAGCAAGGTCCCTTACAGCTACAGCCTCTATGGCAAGTCTAATGTCAAGAGCAAGGTTGTCGGTACTGCTGGACAGACCCTCAGCTTTTAAGTCATGATGCAAGTTGGGGACGCAAACGAGTTGCGGCTGGGACCTTGACAGTCATGGAACCTAAGTGGTTGCGGGCTTCCACTTCAAAGGACAATTACGCGGACATAATTCATTGAGTGTGTTTATTTCTTCTGCTATGTTAGGTTACGTATATACCTTCTAGGCCCAATCAACCATATTTCAGGCCAATCACTCGGCAATCACCAATCAATAGCCCAGCTTACTGTTTTGACAAGTAACTTGGATCATACGTATTTTTCCAACGAAATCATCTTTAGATACTTGTGATGACCAACGAAAAGTCTCTTAGTACAGCAAATTTCTCGCACCAAACTAACGAGCAGCCAATATTATGTGCTTTGGGTCAAGTATGATAAGGCAACTTATGCGCTTACTTGGGCATCTGACACGCAGTTAGATGTTGAGTCATCAGAACTTTACATAAGCTATTCTTAGCAGCTGGTTTATTTAGAGTGATTCAATGTATTAAAGAATGTTCTTCTTATCTTCCTTTGTTTTTGCCGGATTATACAATGTCACAAATAGAAGGTCCCGATCAATTGAGAAGCCTGATGTGCCTTCAAGTCAGATAACACGTCAAGGCTGACTGTCCCCCCTCTCTTTTCTCCTCAAATCATCCAGTCACTGCGCCGTGACATCTCGTGTCAAATTCTTAACAGTTCGCAGACGGTTGAAGTCGGCTCGTCGGATTTGTGTCTCAGGGCGTAAGCGGTCGTTCGATCTGATCTTATTCACTAAGCCGGGCAGGGGACCACGATGGTCACCCAAGATGGGATGGAGTCGGGGTTCGGGATGCCGTTGTCCTTGGCGAGGTCCACGGCGTTGGTGCCAAAATCGGCGGCGATCTCGTTGAGGGTGTCGCCCTGAACGATCCAGTACCAGCCTTTGCCAGGGTTGGCTCTGTCCTTTCTGCAGCCGCGCTTTGCGGCAGTCATGCCGGCAAGAGCAGCGAGAGCAACGAGGATGGAGGTGGAACGCATTGTAGGAAATTTCGTGATTCGAGACGTAGAAATCTAAGGGTGTGGAGCTGGGAGTTCTGTTTGATCGGTGGTTTTGAATGAAGAATGAGTGTGCTAATGATGGCCGGCTCGCTAGGTCCTTATATTTGGGAGATTCCACTGCTAAGTGACTCTCTATCTTTTTCCGATTACAGTTCTTACAATGATGATGCTTGTATTGCAGTCGCATGACTTATCGAATGTCTTCAACTTGATTGTTTTAGTAATACGAGTCAAAAGAGGGACGACGATCTCATTTCCCGCTTGCTCTAAGTATATGTGATTTGATCATCGAACCTTATATGTATATTGTTAATATAAACCCACAGACGGTCGCTGTTTTCTTCAGGGTCGTAGCTAGAACGAGTCATTTATCATATATTGCAACGATGGATAGGCTTCCACCAAACGCACCCGATCCGTTCGCCTTCAAGGAAGCAAAAGTTACTTAAATCATTGCGGGTGCCCGTGTCGATCACTTTATCAACTGCCGATATTACCATCCGTCCTCCATGTAGACTCTAAGTAGCTGCAAGTTTCAACAATCGCGAATTGGTTTATTTCGATCATAGGTGAGCAATTCTGCCATTACTGAGATTTCGCAGGTACAGAGATAAGCGTTAGGACAGAAACGTGGCAGGCACAAAGTAGAGAATGCAAGAGCTGTTGGACGAAATGTGAGCTCAAGCATATGGAAGACGTTTTTCCACAACCAAACTTTGGGGCTCCTGGCAGAAAGCCTTGAACTCCTGCCATTTGGGCCGCTAAATCGACACAAGCTGTTTCAAAGTCCTGTGGAGACAAACTCCGTTGCTTTAGAGCCATACAATTTTTCGTAATGTACCAATCAGACATTCATCTGTAATCCCATACTGCGCTCTGTTTCTTTAGGTTACAGAGAGCTTCTAGAGTGATATCCGTGCGAAACCAAACTTCTTGTTGAGGCATGTTGCGGGAGGAATGGCAATATGAATCTTGCGACACCGGGCGCAAACATGAATCGCGAACACCAAAGCTCCACCCACGCCTGATGTCGCCGCGGCTCTATGGGTGCTGTCAGTATCCACCCGTGTCGGAATTTGCGGTTGGGAACAGTGGACTTTGCAGGCAACGGACACGGAGACAATGGCAATGAGACTGCAAATAACTGTAGAAAAACTCAGTTTGGCCAAGCAATTGAACAGACGCGGTGACAATAGAATAAAGGCTGAGTAGGGCGGTCAGTTTTACCCTGCTCTCGTATTCGCGTGTTGTGAAATCCAGCAGCCGCGACTCCCCTGACTCAGGTGATGGATGTCCCGTTAAATATCAGTGGCAGAAAGCATGGTCTCTGAACAGCTGCTGTCAAGCTGAGATAGAGTCACAGTAATAGCTCTAGTTCCACTGCATTGGCTATTTGGACGGTCCACCATTTGATGTCCAGGAGGTAAGAGGTAAGAGCCGAGGCCGAGACTCCCAGCCCAGTCGCTTGTTTAGTTCAAGTGAGAAACAGATCAAGCTGGGCCCGGGAGACGCCCGAAAGAACTGGGAAGGAATAACATTGGCCATCTAAGGACAAGAGAGTCCCAAAATCCGGGGGCGTCGATCACCAGGAATGCATGCACGATGCACTTGCTATGTACCAATTCGCGGAGCGTAGCAATTATGGGCACATGGTGTTATTCTTATATCCCATGTAATAAATCTAAAATGTACAGTGGTCCAATCTAGTGTCCCCGTCGACAGCCATTACTCCGATATATTAGGTATTGTGTGTTTACATGCAAGCAGCGCCGTCAATGCCGATGACCTTGCCGTTGATCCACTCGCCGTCCTGGGAAGCCAGGAAGCAGACAACACGGGCAATGTCAATTGGGAGGCCGACACGGTGCATGGGGGACCAGCCAGCGGCGTACTCATCGACACCTTCGTCGTCGAGCTCAGCACCACCGGGGATGTACTCGCGGCAGACGTCACTGTGACGATGTTAGCTTAGCGGTCCAATATGATGAAGCATGCAGCATTTTCTTACCGGTACATGTCAGTCTTGATTCCACCGGGGGCAACAGCGTTGACAGTGATCTTCTTGTCACCGAAGTCGATAGCCATGCAGCGGACGAAGGTCTCGATGGTACCCTTGGAGCCGGAGTAGACGGCGTGCTTGGGGACACCCTTGGCCTGGCCAGTGATGGAGCCCATCAGGATGAGGCGGCCACCGACCTCGAGGTTCTTGTAAGCCTCACGGGCAACGAAGAACTGGCCACGGGTGTTGATAGCGAAGACGCGGTCGAACTCCTCGGGGGTGACGTCCTTAACGTGGCCGAAAGAGACGACACCGCTGTTGGAGCAGACGATGTTGAGCTTGCCGAAGATCTTCTTGGCCTCCTCGAACATCTTGACGATCTGGTCGACGTCGGAGACGTTGGCCTTGATGGAGGCGGCGTCAGAGCCCGCCTTCTTAATGGCCTGGACGACCTCCTCGGCGGTCTCGGCGCTGTTGGCGTAGTTGACGATGACCTTCGCGCCACGGCGGCCGAGCTCCATGGCCATCTCACGACCAATGCCACGGCCTGGAATTCACAATGTTAGGACTGGCATCAGACGAACAGACCCTGAAATGCACCCCGCAGTTTGGTCTAAGCTTGCTGGGGCTTGGCCGCGACTTTCCCGCAAAGTGCATCCCGTTGAGGAATTGATAGATAGAGAAGACGTACCGGCACCGGTGACAAGAGCAACCTTGCCCTCAAGGGACGCAGAGCCCAAGCCCAGAGGGCCGGGGATGGCGTCGTACTTGGAACCCTTAGACTCGGAGGTAAGGCCAGGCATTTTGAATGATTTTGGTAGGTTGACTTTGGTGTCGGAGAAGTGGTGGTGTGGTGGTTGCAGGAGACTGGATCGTTGAGATACCGAGGAGTCGATTGGTTGAATGAGTGATTGAGTTCTGTCGAGTGTTTCGAGATTGGATAATCGGGTTGGATTCCTGGGTCTTAAGTACGACATCTCGACATGTTGAAAATCAGTCCGTTCCATGTGTCCCGTTCTCGCTGCCCGTCTGGAACCGCCTCACCTGAGGCCGTTCCTTTGCTTGCGCTCGGATGCCCGTGGAGAGACGACCGGACTTGGACGTGCGCGCATCGGACGTCCGTGAAACGACACCGTTCTAGCTGCTAGCCTCCTAGTTCCAACATGCACATCGCTTCCCGCACCAAAAAGCGAGAGCCGAATGCACGCCACATCGCCCATCCATATTCTTTTTTGGCTGATCTCCCTCCATTGTCCCTGAGTTAGCGCTGCCTCGCCGGTCCCTTGGCGCCACTCACGACCGACGCGCTCCCACGGCAACACGGCCGCTCCCCCTATTGTAGAAGTTATTTTGACCGCCCGGACCGAGCCCCGGACGCAGGCCAAGGCGGTTTGTCCCACTGCAACGGACCCCTTTGCTCGGCTTTCCGCCTACTTGTTGACACAAAGACATCGTTCGCTTCCCTTGGAGTGCATCACCAGCGCAAGCCGCCTGTTCGCTATCGCGGTCGGCGCGATCCCCCTGGTGGCCCGTGGCTGAATGGTCTTTGTACCGCCTTACTCGCGCTCTCTCGCTATTCGGACGACGTGGTTCGGGGTCCTCCCCCCGGTGTCCACCTCCACATCCCGGCACGGATCGCCATGATAGGAGCACAACATGAAAGGTTGCCCGTCAACTGTTGGGCATGGCGCCGCCACGAGTCTCAACCCCGTCCATGAGGATCGATGCTACGCCCACATTTGGGATTCCGTCTAGGTGTTGGGAAGAAGGGTCTGGGCTCGGACTTCAGCAGGAACCCGCTCGTCATACCAGGACCCCGTTCCGCATCGCCGACGATGCTTGGTCGACAGTGCAGACCGACTATGTGAATGCGCAAGCTTTCGGCCTTCGCATCTACAGACTTAATGGCGTCGTTAACGTGGGATCATCCGATGATGCGATATTGCACTGAGAACCTCATACTCGGTGAGCTTGGAGAACATGCCATCCGAGAAGTGGTTCCGGCCGTTTGACGCCGAAAGATCGGGTTTTTCTCTCAAGGCACGGGACTCGCTTTTCATCCTTCGACGGCGCTGGGACCCATCAGGCACCCTGTCGCTGCCGGAGCTGTCGTGCGACACGCTTCAAGGTGAACGGCGTGAATTCCATTACTACCGGCTCAATATGCCACACACAGACCCGGAGCAGGCCCTATCCCAAACGGCCTCTTCCTGGACGGCCCAGCAGAGCCGAGGAGAGCAAGCCACCCCGGACCTAAACTGAGTTCCGTACAACAATCCGATCATGGCCCGGGCCGGAAGTTTCGACCTAGTGGGTGCGTTCCCTCGGGCTGGGTCCACGGTGAACCACTGGCGCCGGTAACCCCTCGCTGGGAAGGTTTCCTATCCCGGCAATCCTATCGGCGGCACTTCGAGACTTGTCGCATGGCGGAATACTTCCCCTACATCTTTCGAAACTTTGCCAAACAAGGCAATGTTTTGTGGTTTCTCGATGCTTCGCGATACTTTCTACCGTTATTCAGTCAATCTCATTTATTTGTTAGTTAGATTGTAAGCAAAAGCTGAGTTGGCTCCTGCATCCAACACGAATCCCTTCACTGCAAAGAAATAATGAGAACTCCCGCCTCTCAAATATTTTCACTCGTAATGATGAGTGAGCCATGCTTCTCAAACTCTTTTCATCCTCATGGGAATGAAAAGGCCGCAAACGACACCGGCTCAGTAACCAAGCATAATCTGGAATGCGACCAAGTTTCAGAAAGAGCAACTCAGAGCAGTCAAGGTAGGCTTGGAAGCCTCTGTGCTTCCACCAAGCCTCCGACCCGGCACAGAGCCGACGGTTCTACATCCATTTGTGAAATAGCCGCGTGCCCTCCTCTGCCGAGGCGGTGCGGCTCCAAGACGACGGGGCTTCGAAAGCAATCTCAGAGAGGATTCGCCCGAATAAGTACTTGGTTACTTGCACTGAAATAAATGAATAATCGAAGATGCGTCCAACGCCTTGACCATTCGGTTCATCCTCGATGCAGAAAACTATAACACTCTTCGCCCTTTGTTCTCACAAATTTGTCTTAAGCCTATCCAATAGTCAAGACTTCATTACGTAGCGGTGTTGCGCTGGTAACGGTGAGCCGAAGTTGTGTGCCCACACTACAAATTTTAGGATCCTGTCAGCATGTCAGCAAACTTCCCCAATCGGGAAGGCTCTTATTTTACAACCATGACAAACCTTTCTCGTATTTTTAGCCTTGGTCACTAGAGTTTGCAGGGCTTATCTCACTCTGATCCTTCAGCTGAGTAGCCAAGGACTCCGCAGGTAATCCTTCGAGGTGCAGAGCCACATGCCTTTCCAACACCAACGTGTGGGTCGAATGAACGAGCAAACTGCAATTGTTTGCATCGAGGCGCCCGCCATCAAGTTCATTTGACACGCCTTTTATATTTGCACTTTGCTGCCCTTTTGTCTCTCTTCAAAGAGATCTGTAGAGTTATGCAATGTAACATGGTCTCATGATTGCGTACATCTCCGGTTACACGCATGTGTCGACCTGTTCCACTGCCTCGACCATTGTGCCTCCAGATCCAAACTGCAACTTCAGAAAACTCCTGGTACATTCCCCAGAGACGCGACAGACGTTGGACAGATCAAGACAACTTGCGTCGGTCTTTCCGCAGCTGGCAAGGCGAGAAAGTCACCGCCTCCACTGCCTGCAACCTGCTCCAGATGCCAAGTGAACTAGCGCTCTTAGGTGATGCTCCCGAAAGAGGCTGTGGACCCGCAAGTGCGAGATTTGGGAGCATCCTTCGATGCGCCGACAAGGACACTATTTGTCTGCCTACGACAGATCCAGAGAGAGCTGGGCTTGCCGACAGGCGCATCGCCAGTCCAGCCCCATTCAAAATGTGAGTGGCCAAATGACGACCCCGGTAACTGTAGTGATCAGCCAGACGGATGCTTGGATGCATGCCAGCTGTGGCCCTCCTTTGATCACGCTTATATACATCTTGGACGGTATGTCTTGACTTAACTTGAGTATGTATGCCAGACTCTTTGAATTTGCCGTTATGGTCTTTTCTCATGTGCATCTAGTACATTGAAAGTCAAGAGCAAGCGGCAGACAAGGATTCGGACAAAATACCAACCACTTCCTTAACACTCGACACAATGTCCGTCAGTAGCAGCCTAGGTCTAAGCTGCCCGCGAGGCGGCGATTTCTACATTTGCGAGGGCAACACGACCGAGTTCTTGGGCTGTTGCGCTTCGAACCCATGCGCCGATGGCAGCGGAAGGTGCCCAACCAAGGACCTGAGAATATCCTCCTTCAACCCGGACAAATACGCAAACATACCGCCTCAGGGATGCGACGACCCAAGGCCGGCCAGCCAGTTCTTCTACACATGCACCAACAACGTCCCGTTCATCGGGTGCTGCGCCAAGAACCCTTGTCAAGAGCCTGATGGCCTCTGTCCAACAGACCATCTCATCGGGACGACTCTAAGCTCAGACGCCGTCAACAGAACAATATTCACTCAGAGTTCTTCGTCGTCGGCCCGACCTTCCAACAACTCTTCTGACAGCGGTCTTGCCACAGGAGCCATCGTCGGTATCGCCATCGGGGCCGCTGTGGCTGTTGGCATTATCGTGGCGGTAATATGGAGGTGCGGGTGGCATGCTAGGAAGCGCAATGAAAGACAGGAGCCTGCATGGGAGCCTGCCGCCCAAAGCGCTCATCCGAGTCACCATCCAGAGATGGGCTACGCGCCTCAAAGTCCCGCTCTGTACGATCCAGCACGTGGTAAGCCCTCTTCACCATCCACTGCTTATGAGACCAAACAGACTGACATGCGCAGCATCTCATATCAGCTACGCAACAACCGTTGCCCCCAACTCGTACCCTTCCACATCACCGCCGCACTCGCCCTACTTTCCCGTCAAGCACCCGGGTTCGCCAATGACAGTCGATGAGCGGCATCTTTCAACCTACACAGACAGCAACGTGAGCTCCCTCAGCGGTCACAACCCACGGCACCTAAGCCAGTATTCTGGTGTGGGAGTGGATTTGCACCCGGTCAGTGAGCTGGACGGCATGGAGCAACAGGCGCCCATGGCGGAACTAGGCGATGGAGCTCCTGCCAATCTGTACGGCAAAGGAGGCGACCGATAGGGATGTAGAGATGTGATTTCACCATAAGCGGGGCGTTCTGGGGTTTTGGGGTATCGTGCATTCTCATTCTTCATACACAGCACTTCTCGTTATACCGGCGCTTCGGTGTCAAGATCACGCACAAACTGTGCAGCCACTGATCGTAGTAGTTAATCTTAAAGTTCCAAAATGGACCACATTGAACAACGATGCGTCGAGTGAACACTTTTCTAGCTTGTGGGCGCGCGCGGAGATCTTGCCGCATTGCTGACAGTTGAAAACTTTTCAAGAAACTCTGAACGGGGAACCCAGCACCAGCGGATGCGCCCAACTAGATCGACCCAAACATATGCATATTGAACAGTCGCAAGCGAAGATACCTTCGGGAATATTTACCTCATTCTCTGAACATAAGCCAAGACAGGCCCAAAAAGGCCATGAGTACCCATTCAAAACCTGAAGCTTAGTTAGACATCCTAATATGGAGGCATGCAGTGGGAAAGGTTGTTCTTGCCACACCAAGGTATAACCACCGGAGCTTTTCTCAATTTGTGAACATCTACGGACACAGCTACTTGGAATGATGTGTGGGAACCGGCTCAGAGCGCCTGAAGTGTTCTATTGAGCGAGAAGGAGATTGACGTGGAGATCATAATGCAGTGGTTTGTGAAATGTGGTAACCGTCAAGACCCGCCTTGCTAGCTCAATCGGTAGAGCGTGAGACTCTTAATCTCAAGGTTGCGGGTTCGACCCCCGCGTGAGGCTCAAATCCTCACTGCGATTGGTATAGCCACTCTTACGGGTTCTTTAATTTTTTTACATTTTTCTGAAACTGCGCATTTGATCAATGTCTTCCTTCCCATGGGTCGGTCATTGTTGTGCTTTGTATCTCTTGATCTCTTACAAGTACGTTCCATTTCACTAACACTTCAATTTTTCACTGCGCCTGTGCACTGTGTCGTCCTCTGTACAAGTAGAAAAAACAATACTACGTGGGTAGTTTGCGTGTCAGACCTAACAGACGTTGGGAGTGTCAGTGTGTGGATCAGGGAATGTTCTTTTTAGGGGAGTTCTTGAAACCGTGGCTTTCAACGCACCGTCGAATATTTCTACAAGTTACGAGTCCGACAACGCAGGGAAAGCGACGAAGCGAAAATCGTTGTAATCGAAAGGGTCGAGCATTGCAGCCCTTGTATCATGAAATTTCAGAAGAGTTCTCTGATGTCCTGGCGGGTCTCACCGAAGATTGAAGCCAGTGATATTTGCCGCTATTTGACACGGACAACTTTCGACACAAGGACGGGCTGGTTTTGTGAAAGAGACAAACGACAAAATAACCGTACTAGTCAAAGATTAACCTAAAACGCAACGGCACGGGACAGCAGAAACGGACTATCTTGTTTATGTACTGAATCAATCAGAGGAGGAGTAGTCTGAAATCTTTCTCTGGCATACATAGGTTAGGCCTCATTTAGTTCAATCCAGCTCCAGCCCGATTCTGCATCATCGCTGGTCAGCCTTTGTAATCCGCAACAAGAATCAGAATACTTCTTCTGTCAGCATTCGTCCTCGTCTGTCCGCCATGCCCATCAACTGCTATGGGTGTCGGCTGGACCTCTCCGACGTCGACCTTCGGGAATTCCTCGAGAATAGTGTCACAAACGCATCTTCCATGGTTGGTTTCATCGCCACCTGGATATCTGACCAAATCGTCCGCGTGGCGGACATGATCTTCGGGCACCGGATGCCTTCCCATGTTCCTAGCCATAGGACTCTCAACGACTCCGAAAGAAGCGAACATCGCGGCTATAATGCCAATGACGAGACATTGTGTCCACGAGAGGGGGATCATTAGCCAATGAGGTCCGTCGTAGTCATGACAGATGGGTTTTCAAGCTCAGTACCTCCAGGTCAAGATAACTACCAGCCCATACCACAGATAATCATGGCCCCTTCCCAAGTTGACTCGTACACGAACCAGAAAACCTGCGACAACAACAAGGGTATCATATCAACGAGACAATCTGGCTCCGACAGGAGAGCGCGGAAGGACTGGGACGAGCAAGAGCGACACAACGACGGGACCCGTGTTCCACTGAGTCGCCAGCAGTGGACCGTACGTAAACAACAAACTGAGACAAGGAAATCCTCATTGTCGAACCAACGCAGCTCTTTACACTTGCAATCTTGAGATCGCGATCGCGTGTGTCAAGCTTCGTCTCGCAGCGGCGAGCACTTGCGCCACCCTTAAACAGAAATCTGGACCTGCTCTCATTGAGAGAGTGGCTGGACGTCTCTGCAAGCTCTGCTTGAAGACCCGTTGGTTGGACATATTCTGACCGGTGAATGAATTCCAGCTCCTCATCTTTGTGTGACCATTGTGTTTTGTGTTTCGAGTGTGAGAAGTAGGTTGCGGTCAAAGATGCATCTATTTGATTTGTGTCGTAGAGTTGGGATGTTAGGAGTCGAGAAAACTTTTTTCGTCACTGCAGTGGCTAACTAATTTCCAATATGTGATGCGAACGCCCGACTTTCCAGATATGTCCCCTAGGCGACGCATCTTCTCCAAAACCCCGTTGAGAGTGTGTATGTGGGACCTTATTACCAGGATACTACACGGTTTCAATGCCCTGAGAAGCTATGTCATCCTCATGCCGAGCGAACTTTGCCCTGGATTTAATGGAACATTCGCCTAAGCTGAGAACTTACATCCCAGCGGGTGATTACAATAACGCCTCTTCTTGTGTTGCCGTAGAGCCCTTGAGGTACTGCTTGAAACCCTCGTAGCATCCAAGACCGAGTCCGCTCCCGATACCAGCCGCCAAACAAGTTAGAGTGCCTCCTCTGAACAAGCCACGAACACCCTCGGTGCGGAAAACGTCTCGTGCTACACGCAAGGGGCCGTGGATCGTGCGAGACTGGGGATGTTCAACATGTCTCGTCACACTGCCTTGGGTTCCAACTGACGTTGGAAACAAACGAGGAAGTGACGTTTGGCCTCCAGCCGTAAGTCTCATTCTTGTCTTCACCACGTCAACTGGGACGAAAAGGAAGGAAGCAGAAGCACCGGCGAGGCCCGCACTCAGTGTGTGAATCTGGACCTGCTGTGATATCGTCCCGCTCTTCTGATCCAACCTTTTTAGTAACTTTGCTGCCAGCGATTCGTAGAGTAGAAACGTCAAACAGGTGCCAGGTATGCTGCTTGTTGCCAGGGCCGTATACCCAGCCCACAACCTTGTGGGCTGTTTGATAAACTTTTTCAGCATCTTTAACGTGGGCGACTGGCGTTTCGACGACCCTTCGTCTTGCTGATACACCTGCGCATTCTGCTTCAGAACCTCGGCAGGGTTGATAATAGCGCATGCCACGAGGTCGGCAGCGGCACTACTGGCGCCCTGGAGGACAGGCAAAGGCACACTCTGGAGATACCCTGCTGCTTTGGCGTCTTCAGATGCCTTCTTCAAACTCTCATAAATAGTGAAGAATGCAGCCGCTGACGGCATGCCGGTAACTAACGTCGGGCCAAAGCCCTGATATAGCCCCAGGAAAAGAGACCGGTTGAACGATCCATTGACGTTCTTGTAGTGCGTCTTGTAGGCGGGTGACTGAGTGCGAGTAATCAACGTGTCGATTGGATGGACCAGAACATCTACGCCTAGAGCGGCGATCGCTGCAGCCTGTTTACAACTTAGTCCAGAACCCAGAGACGATAGTAGGCCCTCATTAAGGGGTTGCAAGTACACACCAGCGATATTTCCAGGCCGGGGCTGAGAGACATGAAGTTTGGTTGAGCTGTTGCTGGAATGACGAAGTTGATGAGAATTCTGTCAATCTACTCATGGCGCGTGTAATTGACAATGCACAACCTGAGGTTGTTCAGCAGCTTCGGCGGCCGCGGGATCCTGTCCGTCCGGTGCTTCCAGCACGTCCAAGCTCCCAACGGCAAAAACATAGCAACTTTAGCTCTGGCGCGTGCACACACCACAGCAAATGAATGTGGTCGCAACTCGCGCTGGAAGACACCCTTTACTCTTTGAACATGTTGTCGACTGTTACAGGACATAACACAAGTGACCTTGTCGTAATCATATGGAGAATTCAACTTGGAAATCAGGCGCTGATACAAAAACCTGGTTCTTGATTCCCATCTTTTTCGTTCTATACCTGCTTGCCAGGCGGGCGTCTGATAATCCTGGCAAGTGGCGGAGGGTAGCAATGTTCGGCGCCCTAGAAGCCCGGATCCCGCGTGGTCCACACGAGAAGCCATGCCGGGACCTAAGCCACCCTCGCTCAGCAGCTGAAGCGAAGGTCCAACCAGATAAAGAATAGCATTGCAGTCAGTTTGAAAGGCCAAACGATGCGAAAAGCTTGCCTTTCTGTACTCTGTACATGTCTTACGACTTATGGATGTAGCTAAGCTAAGTTATGCAGTTTCGAAACAACTGAAGGGCTGAGAGAAGGGCCAAGAAACTCGTTTCCTAGAACCAATTTCAACGAGTCAATTGCTTTCTTTCTGCTAGTTTACGCGAGCTTGAAGCGGTTCGATGCAGTTATCACCGGGCATTACTGCCACGTGTTTCTGACAGGCCAACATTTAGAGCCTTGCGCAGTGAATTATCTCGAGTCCTGGCTCGAGTGGATAAAAACGGAAAAAGAAGTTTGCTACTTCATTTCAATGAAATACTGATTCTGTGATTGTCTTTGGGGTCAGACTAAGGTGGTGAGTAATGTCCCCGGCCTAGCGCGGGGTTCTTCACTTGCGGGTATATAGAAACAAACATCCGCCTCGGGAGATTTTTTCTGCGCGCGGTTCCTGAAAGGAAAGCAACTGGTCGCTTAGTAAATTGAAAATTGCTCTGGAGCCATATGAAACTCACTCCCGATTCTCTTGCTATATCTCTTCTTGTGACAGCCCCCATGAAGGCGGTTCGACTTTTTGCTCAATGTCTCGGTATCATCTTCACTTCGACGATAGACAGGACCTCCATCGGCCCCCTGAAAAAGCCAAAGCATGTATCTCACGAGTCTACGAAACTGTCATGGGACGATGAAGTTTTAGAACCTATTTGGTTTTGAACGACATGCACGAAACGCCCATGGTTCTCTGTTGAACACGACTCGTGGAGAGTCATTCACGTTGAACTGCCACAGCACGGATGGGACATTTTGATCAACAATTTGCGCTATCGACTGACAAAGGGTAACATCGACATGGGACCTCGCCCCAAATCGGCAAAATGCCATCTGAATGACGACACCTTCGGGCAAATTTAAAAAAAAGATAGTTGTCAAGCGACAACTCTATTGCCGGGTTCATGGTTCCCCTTTTCCCGAGATGAGACGAAACGGGCGGGCGGCGCAGCAGGGGCAGTAATTATCATGGGAACTACACAGACCGCGCCAATTCGTGCTCGCTAGTATCCCTCCCCTTGCCAGAATGCGATCACATCTGCTGTGACGGCATCAGATCATCCCAACGTAGAGAAGACGGGCTGGCCATCCTATAGCTGAGCAACTTATATGATCAATATCCATAGAGAAGTGCTAGACTCCCATCACACATCGTAGGGTCACATCGCATGAAGGAGAACGCATCGCCCACCCTCCTGGACCTCTGAACCGCCAATTGCCCTTGCATGCCATGCCGCATTGCCGACCAAGCACTCGAACCAAGAGCCGGCATTCATCTCCTCTGTGTGTGTGTGTGTGTGTGTGTGTGTGTGTGTGTGTGTGTTTGGCAGCGTGGCAGCATTGTTAAAGGCCTAGCTAGATTCGCAGGGATGAAACATGGCAAATTTCCTCTGCCTTGATTCCTGCATCTGCCAGCTCGAACGTCTGGAGTATATCAAGATCTGGTCTGGCCAATTGCTGTGGGCAGCACCACGCGATCGAGTTCGGCGAAAGGACCCAAAGAAGGATGTGGAAACTTATTCTATCCCAACTGCGCGATAATCTCCTTAATCAGTGGCTCACGCTGGAGCGGTTTGGCGAGGTGTTCATACCTAGTGGGAAGCCCACGCACCCACAGGTGGAGTGAGCAAATCCGAGCCATTCAGCGTCTTCAACTCACCCAACCCGTTACTCCAAGACTGGGACCTCCTCTGTTAGCAGAACTTGTTCCTGCAGTGGTGTCAAATTCGAATGTTTGGCTCAATTGGAGCCTGTGGGCTCTGAATCACGGATACACGTGAATCAAGAACAGCGCACCTCCACGGTGTTCAGGGGCTGGGCCATCCATCCCGATGCTAGCGCCAACGTTGAACGGTTGACACGAACTCTACCGAAATCACCCTCGCGTCTCTTTCTCGACAGGCGAGTTCGCCAAGAACACTAGTAAAGTTTATCAGACGGTTAAATGTTTTGACCTAAGTGAAGCAAGCCATACGTCACAATCACAGTCGCAGTTGCAGGGCATGTTATCGTCTGGGTCTTACTACTACAGACGGGTGCGTCGCTGAGGTTCCGCAACGCTTTGCCATGGTTTTTTTTCTTCTTTTTTTTTTTTTTACAGTGACACCTTATGTCTCCCATCCGGCCGGCAAAAGCACTCGGCGGCGGGGAAGGGTCGCATCCAAACTTCACAGCCCCGGCACACTTTTCACAAAAGCCAGGGTGAATGACTGAGAATGACTGAGGATAAGGTACCATCGCGCGCCCTGCGCTTCCAAGATGGGGGCCAATGATCTCCCGTCCGGGTCCCTCGCGAAAGGCTCAGCCCGAAAACTCTGAACGTTACAGCGCGCGGAGTGTTTGGTCCTGACTCTGGCTCGGGTATGATAGAGGATGTTTACGGGCAATATCAGCGCTATTAAGCCTTCAATGTCACTTGATCATCCATCTACGCGTGGAAAAAACACTCACAGTCTGCTTTGAACGTAGCTTTGGCCGCGTTTATACCAAGAGAGGAAAAGAGAGGGGAAAAACACCAAACGCTCATGAGCATGCCCCGCCGATATCTGAGTTTTTCTATATCCCGTGTCCCACAGGCGGCTCCCTCGTGCTCGAATCGGGCGATCCAGCCATTGGAGGTCTGTCCACTTCCAGACTGGCACGCCTCACCAAACCCCAACAGCATTTGAACGATTGAATTCGCTTTGGCCTGATACTTTCATGGGACATCAGGAGGCGAATCCCTATGGGAAGTGGTTATGGCGAAGCCTTCTCGATTCATCCGGTATCCCTAACCCGAGTTTTATACGGCTCCCTACAGGTCGTTTCCATCATCGTTGCTAATCGTTGCCGTACCCCCGCCCTCGGCCTCGGCCACGATCTTGGTCCTCACGACCCTCCCCGTGGTGTCTACGTAGATGTTGCTAAACGCCTCCAGCCCGGGGTATGGCGCATACAGGTACTGCAGCTCAAACTCCTTGACCTGCCCGTCGACCTTGACGGTCTTGTTGTGGCCGCTGAACGTCATGTCGCGGCTGTAGTAACCCACGACCCGCTTCCCGCTCTCGTTGCCGCTGTTGTCCAAGTAAACATCGTACAGCGAGCCGTTCTGCGCCAGTACGCGGTTCGTGTGCGTCCGCCCGGAGAAGTCGTTGACCGAGTAGAGGATGTTGTTCTCGATGCGGTATGTCAGGTCGCGCTTCGCCACCGAGCTGGCGGCGCTCTCGACGGGGTCCGTAACGACGTCGACCGTCTTGTTGATGACGTCGCCGACGGTGTCGCCGAGCGTCGCGATGATGGGGTTCAGGTCGATGCTGGTGAGCACGTCGTCCACCATCTTGACCACGTTCTCCAGGCGCGCCTCGAGCTCGACCTTGGCCGAGACGTTGTAGATGCCCAGCTTGACGCGGTCGATGCGCGCGTCGACGCCGGCCTGGAAGTGCAGCAGGTTCAGGACCTTGGCGTCGAGATTGACCTTGGCCGTGATGTTCTGCACCTCGATGCTGATCTCGCCGACCGACACCGAGGCGTTGAGGTAGACGTCCGGAATCGGGTTGAGCGTGTCGATGCCCGTCTTGGTGTTTGCCGTCTCATAGACGGCAGATTCGTTGTCGCCGCGGCGCTTCAGGTCGTAGCCAAAGTAGCCGTCACCCTTGGGCTCGTCCTGGGCAAGAGCAAGGGTCGAAAGGGTGAGAAGGGCGAATGCCCGGGTGACAAAGGGGGCCATCATGATGGATTTGAGTGAGGGGGGGCAGAAGAGTCTCGAAAGGAACGAATGAATGGCCGTTATAGGCCGTTCGGTAATGTTGGAGACGGACTGATCGAAGGGCCGCAGGGTCGAGCGAGGTCTGACGATGTCGGGGGATCCAACGATACAAGTATGGTCTACCGGCTTGTCTGAGATGGCAAGAGGGATGGGAGGGGAGGGGTGTAAGTCTCTAGGCGTGATGACGAGAACGAAGGCTTCGGGAGCCGTCACTGCATCAAGAACACCACCCTCAATAACACAACCCCTCCCCCTCTCCTCCCCCCGACATAACATCCTTGGGATGTCACTGACAAGATCAAATCTCTCCCACTTCCAAGTTGACGGCCGGGTCTCACTCTCGGAAGCCCCCTCCGCACGCGGCGACCCCCGTACCCTGCGAATGCCCCGACTGGCTACCATTTAAAAAGTCACGCAGGAACGTATCCACTCCCCCCGTCCACGTTTGTCCTGTTCGGTTCCAATGCAACATCGCCAAAGGAACGCATACCGCACGCACGAGAAGAACGGGCAACTTTTTCTGGTCTGGCTCATTTCCCATCCCAGAACCCGGGCATGAACATGGAATATTCCAAGGTTTTTCTGCCATTCCATCACATGCAGTTCTCCCCCCTCCCAGGCTTCGGTCCGGTGGCTTGCAGCCTGTCATGGGGGCTCATGCTTGTCTCACGACTCTCCCCTCCTATGAGAACAAAGCATTACTATGAATTTCAACGTCCATGATGAGCGAACACTCGACTGAACCATCCAGAAAAGAAAGGGGTGTGGACACCGCCCATTCGGATCCGTTGCCAATACCCGCCCTAGATATGGGGTACACTGCGTTGCATCAAACCCCGCCAAGGATGTGGGTGCATGCGGATGGATGCCCATGTGTGAGTGGCATGGAGATGGGCGAGTTGACAAGCTGGATGCACTCCGCGATGGAACAGGGGGGTGGACGGAAAGCAGGATGAGGTAAATTGACAACATTGGTTTGAGTCCGGTACACACGCACACGATGCCGCCTTATATCCCCCAGACAAGCCCAGTCGACGCGAGCGCAGTCCCTCTTGCAGCTCACCAGTGTCCCCCCGAGTCTCTCACCTGGTGTCCCATCGTCGCTCCTTTGAAACCCACCACACACTCCTTGTTTTCACGCACCCAGTCTCAAGATGAGGTCCTCCATCCTCTCTCTCTTGCTCGCGCTCTTCGTCGCCCTCGTCGCGGCGCAGACCCCAACTGCGACGGACGCACCAGAGGCAACGACAACTGCCGAGCAGCAGTCCCCGTCGACACCAGAGGCCACAGGAACACCAACCTCGACCACGGCGCAGGGAACAACGGCCTCCGGCGGTAACAGTGGGGGAGGCGGTACAACCTCCCGCCCCTCCAGTACGCCCCCTGCAGATGTCTACCTCAAGGTCCCCGAGCTCTCTGTCGGCCGCATCGAGCTCGATGTCGACAACTTGTCCGCGGAAGTGAACCTCGCCGCCGAGATCGCCAAGCTCGTCACTATCAACGCCGGCGTGCAGGTCGGCATAGAAAAGGTCAACATCACCATCGTTGACGTCGAGGCCGAGCTCGAGCTCGTCATCCGCCTCGGTAACCTCGTTGACATCGTCAACCGCACCCTGGCCTCGCTCGACCTGAACCCCTTGCTCATCAACCTCCTCGACACCGTGGGCGACGTGGTGGACGACGTCATTGGCGCCGTGGACGGGTTGCTGGGGTCCATTGTAAACGGGGACACCAAGATCAACTTCCTGATTGACAACCTCGGAAACATCGTCCAGGAGGTCGCGAACAGCGGCAGCACCGCGTTGAGTACCATCATCGGAAACTACCAGCAGAACATGACCTTCACGGGTAACCAGCAGGACCTTGGTAGTGGGCTGGTGCAGAAGACGTACGAATACGCCCCGCTCAGCTCACTCGTCAACATCGTCTTCAACACGCTCGGCCAAGTTGTGCGGGCGACTGTAGTAAAGGGCGGCGGGTCGGGAGGTGGAAGCTCGACGGCATCGGGGACGGTGGCGCCGACATCTGCTGTGACGACTGCCGCTCCAACCACGACGGCGGCTGCTAGTGCATAATTAATGCTATAATGAACCTAGAAGCCAAGAGTTGTCAGAAAATATTCATTTCGATGAACAAAATACGCGACGACCCCCTTGTGCGTGCTGTGAGATACTTGAAACGTGGTCTAAGTGGAAGCAAGCTGCCCAGGAAGCAATGGTCGTGAGAATATCAATTCGTCATATCAGGTCACACGCAGTTGGAGTTATAAAAAAAGTATCTTGAAAATTATGATCAATTGTTCATTAAACTACATATTTCATCCTGTGAGCCTCCCAACGCCATGTACATTTCGTTCCATTAATCGTAAAATTAGTACGCCAGCTGTGTGCTCAGGCCGTCAAGTTCACGAGCCCACACGCGGTGCTGAGCGATGGTGTAGAAGAACTGCTCCAGGAATCCCTTGCCGTTCTTAACGATCTCGACCGTCTCCTTCAAGCTCTCAGGTGCAAACGACTTCATCGTAATGACACCATAGCTCTCCTCAACATTGCTATCGTTGGACAAAGTAACCTCGGGCAGAGTGATGGCAGTGCGGATGAAGTCAACAGCCTCGCCGGTGGCAGCAATGGCCTTAAGATGGCCGAAAGCCTCGCGGATCCAGTGCACGGCTCTGCCGTTCTTTGTCAGGGTCTTGATGGATTCCTCGCCACCAGGGACAAAGATGGCATCAACCATGGTAGATCTGAATCCTTCGAGGTGGTGAGCAGGCATGACACCCTTGCCGGCCGTCTTGGATGCTCCTGCGGGGAAAATCTCTGAGCGACGAGTACCAATAACCATAGGAATGGCCATGGAAGCTGCGACGGCAGCCTTGGCGGCGCCGAAGGCGACAGGGTCGAAGCCATCGGCGATGATGATGGCAACACGGCGAGACTTGATGGTAGGTGTCTCGGGCATAAACTCCAGTTGGCTGAGACCCTTGGCCTTGTTTCCGTGGTTGGGGCGGCCAGCCTTCTCGGGCTTGGTGCCACCAACCATCTCAGCAACAGCCTGGGCTAAGCCAAGGTCGATATCGGCAAGACGCTGCGACATGCGCTCGTACACAATAGGGTCCTCGCAGTGGTCCAACTCAAATGCGAAGGCGTTGATAGCGTGGGTCTTCTCAATGGGAGACAGACTGTTGAAGAAAAGCTGAGCCTGGCTGAAGTGCTCCTTGAACTTGGCGCTCTTGGTACGCTGCTTAATACCCTCCACCTTCTGGGCAAAGTCAACGTAAGCACCAGAGACCTTGGAGTGATTGGCGGGGGGGACGGCCTCGTGGCGGTTGGGCCAGTAGTTGACGTTGCCCTTGGAAATAGTCTGGCGGTGCTGGCCGTCTCTGTTAAAGTTCATTACAGGGCACACGGGCTTGTTGATGGGAAGCTCCTGCCAGTTAATTCCGAGACGAGTAATTTGGGTATCAAAGTAAGAAAAGTTGCGGCCCTGAAGGAGAGGGTCGTCGGAAAAGCCAATACCGGGAACGACGTGGCTGGTGCAGAAGGCGACCTGCTCGGTCTGGGTGAAGTACTCGTCGGGGTTCTTGTTCAACTCCAGCTCTCCGATGTAGCGAATAGGGATCTGCTCCTCAGGCCAGACCTTGGTAGCGTCGAGAATGTCAAAGTCAAAGTCATGCTCCCTAGACTCAGGCAGGACCTGGATACCAAACTTCCACTTGGGGTAGGCGCCGTTCTCTATGGCCTCAGCCAGATCCTTGCGGTGGAAGTCGGGGTCCTGGCCAGCAAGCTTCAGAGCCTCATCCCACACGAGGGAGTGAACACCAAGCTCGGGAGTGAAATGAAACTTGACAAAGTGACGCTCGCCCTTGTCATTAGTCAGGGTGTATGTGTTGACACCGAAACCCTGCATCATTCTGTAGGAGCGGGGAATAGTGCGGTCGGACATGGCCCAGCAGAACATGTGGGTGGCCTCAGTGTGCAGATACTGGAAGTCCCAGAAGTTGTCGTGGGCAGATTGGGCCTGGGGGAACTCGAGCTGAGGTTCAGGCTTGCCTAATTTTGATCAGCATGCTATGCTCCAACAGAGGGTGTCGATGTGATAACGTACCTGCGTGAATAACATCAGGGAACTTCATGGCGTCCTGAATGAAGAAGACAGGGATGTTGTTGCCAACAAGGTCCCAGTTGCCCTCCTCCGTGTAAAACTTGATAGCAAAACCGCGGACATCGCGAACAGTGTCGGCACTGCCTCTGCTACCAAGGACAGTGGAGAAGCGGAGGAACACAGGGGTCTCGCGCGATGTATCGGTCAAGATACCGGCGTTGCTCACGTCTGCGGCACTCTCAAACAGTCTGAAGGTACCAAAGGCACCGGCACCTCTTGCGTGCACGACTCGCTCGGGAATTCTCTCGTGATCGAATCGGTGAATCTGTTGATGTTACTAACAATAATTGGGAACATGGGACAGCGGACGTGGCAAACCTTTTCCCGTGCAATGGCATCCTCGAGAAGCGTGGGACCAGTCTTGTCGTCGTTGGTGACTCTTAACCAGTCGTCTGTGTTCTCGATCTTGGTGCCAAAGTCGGTGGTCATGGGAGCCTTGGCGTTAGGCTCAACCATGTTCTCAGCGAGCTGAGCGTTCTTCTTGTTTGCTTGGCCCATGACTACGTTTCCGGCTTTCTTCAGGGTATCAGGAACAATGCTTGCCATCTTGGAGTAGGAGATTGGGAGGAGAGTGAAAAGAAACTTGAACGAAGAGAGAAGAGAGGCAAGAAATAAGAAATCTGAGGCCTTGGGGAAAGGAGGTTGAAATCAAAAGATCAAGAAACGGGGCACCGCCTTGGACCCCCCCAGTCAACCCAGTCTTTATAAAGCAAGTGGTGCCATTGGGCTGTTGGACTTTGATCCATGTCCCGTTGCTCGAGCTGCAGACTGAAGTCGATCTTTTGGCGCTTCCTGACGTCAACCATGTGCCTACATTTCAGTCGAGGACAACATTAGTCGCCCCTCAACTAGGAAGGGGCCGTGCTTCAGAGGGGAGCTCCATTGGTGGGACATTCTCCCAAGTACCACGGCAGTTATGGAATGTGTGTCCTTAGCCTGGTTTGCTAGGAGGAGGAGCGCGTTGGGAGAGACAGACGCGGCAGTAGCAGAAACAGAATGTGAGGAATTGTTTGGTGCAGAGATCAAAGAAAGCGCAGGCGCATCGCGATTTCGCCATGTTGATGTCAGAGCCCCAAGTTGCCGCGTCCCAAAACAGCAATACGCCCTATCCATGCCTGCCCTGCGAGTCGGGCGTGTGGTCCGGGAAATGGAGAAAGGAGCAGATGCTCCAGCTGTCCGGCCAATGGCAGCTCGCATCCGGAGCCACATCTGGCGATAAAGCGGGCCTGTCACCGAAGCTCTTACGGTACGTACTCTTTGTGGCCTAGGTGCCCCTCGATTGCCCCTCAATGGCCCAAGCTTCTCTCTCTCTTCCTCCTCCACCTGCATGTGCCGACAGCCATTGGTAAAAAGATGCGACTCATTCGACAATCTGCTACCCAGGTGAGATCATGGCCCGGTAATTCATCGAGATGCGCTTTCATCGACCCGGGCCTGGAGGGGGCTCTGATTGCTGAAAAGCCCATCCCCTCGGCATCCAATTGTGGCAGCTCTTACGCTGGAGCCCACATCCTCGATCCGGCAGTCCCGTCGCAGTACGTTATCCTCCATACGATGCTACCGTCTCAACAGAGTTCTATTGACAGCCAACGTGGGAGTGACATCGGGATGATCCAAATCGCACGCAATACGGGGTAACATATGCAACGGCTGGATGCTGTTCCCTGCCAAGCTAACATGCTTTCTAGCTTTGCTTGACTGGTATGATTCCCGTCATCAGACGCAGTACAAGTCCACCATCTCATACTTAGGTGCCTAGGTAGCACCCAGGTTTTTCATGTAAACCAAGTCATACATTGAAGAACTGGAAATTTCCTGACACCTTAAGCAGTGACATCTTCGAGCACTTACCATCACCCGTCGTTTGTTTCCACTTCCGTGTTTGTGTGCCTTCGCGTTTTTTCGGCTGAGCACTGACGTCATAGACTTCAAGGATCGCCGTCACACAAAACCCACTTCCCGCTTCAACGGCACAGCAGAGGTCCAGACTCTGGTCTAGCTTACAGCTGTCTGTCGGTCTGCGCTACTCTCGATAACGCGCGAAATTATCGTCGTATTGTTTTAGCAGTCACCAATTCGCCGCAGCTTCCGGTTGGGAGATATTCTGAAGCCCAAATCAAACAGCGCCTACATCCTGTCATTCGAATCCCAGTCTGTCCACCGCATCATTGCCAATTACATACATACCCTTGCAGTACACTCTCGGGCCAGCTTCATCGGAGCCGAACTGAAGCCACGGACGAACGCTTTTTTGAATTGTCCACGCTCAGACACAGCGTCAAATCGTTCGAACATCAACGCACAATCCATCCCGTCTCCAAGATGGCTGGACAAGTTCTCCAAAAGGCGAACCCGCCTCCTTTACCCTCTCACCTGCCCGACAATATCCTCGACCTCGTTGTAAAGAGAGACAAGAAGCCATTAGACGAAAGGGATGCAAAGTCTCTGCGCGACTTCCAAAATGCTGCTTGCTACATCGCTGCTGGTACGCCGATCTCACCCTACTCTTCTTATCTGCTGCCAGATCTGCCGTTCGTGAGCAACTAACCACGCTCAGCCATGATCTTTCTGCGAGACAACGTCCTCTTGGAGTCAGAACTGAAGCTCGAGCATATCAAGCCCCGGTTGCTGGGTAAGTCCACACCTTGATGTCTTTTTTGGGATGATCCCTAACAACGCGCCAGGTCACTGGGGCACCTGTCCCGGCCTCATTCTGGTGTGGTCCCACCTCAACCGACTCATTCGCAACCATGATATGGACATGATCTATGTCATTGGCCCTGGCCACGGCGCCCCCGCGGCTCTGGCAGCCCTCTGGCTCGAAGGCTCTCTCGAGAGGTTCTACCCCGGAGAGTACGATGTCAGCAAGCAGGGACTGCACAATCTCATCACGAGGTTCTCCGTTCCCGGAGGCTTCCCGAGGTACTAAGATTCCCGTTTTCCCAATGTGTACTTGTGCGCTAATATGGCTCAGCCACATCAACTCTGAGACCCCTGGCTCTATCCACGAGGGCGGTGAGCTCGGCTATGCCTTGTCCGTGTCGTTCGGCGCCGTCATGGACAACCCGGAGCTCATCGTGACTTGCGTTGTCGGTGACGGTGAGGCCGAGAGCGGTCCTACAGCCGGGTAAGTCCGTATTTGTCGTACGGAGTAGAACCATGCTAACGAGTCGCAGTGCCTGGCATGCCATCAAGTACCTCGACCCCAAGGAGTCAGGTGCCGTGATCCCCATTCTTCACATCAACGGCTTCAAGATCAGCGAGCGCACCATCTTTGGATGCATGGATGACAAGGAGATTGTCGCCCTGTTCTCTGGCTACGGGTACCAGGTGTGCATTGTTGAGGACCTCGAAGACATCAACACAGACCTCTCCAGCGCCCTGGAATGGGCCGTTGCCGAAGTAAAGAAAATCCAAAAGGCTGCTCGCTCCGGCGAAGCCATTGCCAAGCCGCGATGGCCGATGATCGCTCTGCGCACTCCCAAGGTGAGTCCATTCTCGTCGGGTTCCATGACTACGCGCTAACCATTTTTAGGGATGGACTGGACCAAAAGAGGTGGATGGAGTAATCGTTGAAGGCTCCTACAAGTCCCATCAGGTTCCCTTGGCCAAGGCCGGCTCCGACGAGGTCCATCTCGGAAAGCTGCGCGACTGGCTATCCAACTATGACATTGGGAACCTCCTGCCGGAAGGCAAGCCAACTGACAGCGTTCTGGGAGCGATCCCCAAGAACGACGCCAAGAAGCTCGGCCAGCTCAAAGCCACATACGACCCGTACGTAGGCCTTAAACTTCCCGACTGGAAGCCTCTTGCAGTCAGCCCCGGTGAGCAGGACAGCTGCATGAAGGTGACTGGAAAGCTTCTCGATAAGGTAATGCAGGAAAACCCGCACAGCTTCCGCATGTTCTCGCCCGACGAGCTGGAGAGCAATAAGCTCGACGCCGTGCTCGACCATACAGGCCGCAACTTCCAGTGGGACCAGTACTCGCGCAACCAAGGCGGCAGGGTCATTGAGATCCTTTCGGAGCACTGTTGCCAGGGCTTCATGCAGGGATACACTCTTACAGGCCGCGTCGGGTTGTTCCCCAGCTACGAGTCCTTCTTGGGCATCGTGCACACAATGATGGTGCAGTATGCCAAGTTCAACAAGATTGCCAAACAGGTCAAGTGGCGCGGAGATCTGGCATCCATCAATTACATCGAGACCAGCACGTGGACTCGCCAGGAGCACAATGGGTTCTCACACCAAAACCCCTCCTTCATCGGAGCAGTCCTCAACCTCAAGGCCGAAGCCGCACGAGTAAGCTTCTTATCCGTCCCCAACCGAGCGCACTGGCTTACACATGCAGGTCTACCTACCGCCTGACGCGAACTGTTTCCTCAGTACCGTCCACCACTGCCTGAAATCCAAGAACTACGTCAACCTCGTCATTGGATCCAAACAGCCCACAGCAAACTACCTAGACGCTGACGCCGCTGAAGAGCACTGCCGCCTCGGCGCGAGCACATGGTCCTTTGCGTCCACCGACGGCGGTGCCGACCCGGATGTGGTTCTCGTGGGCGTCGGCGTGGAGGTTACCTTTGAGGTTGTCAAGGCTGCGGAGCTGCTGCGCACCCTGGCGCCGGAGCTTCGCGTGCGCGTCGTCAACGTCACGGACCTCATGGTCCTCAAAGCGGAGGCCAAGCACCCACATGCGCTGACGAGGCAGCTGTTCTTGGAGACCTTTACCGACGACCGGGCCGTGTGCTTCAACTACCACGGCTACCCGACCGAGCTGCAGGGCTTGCTGTTTGGACGACCCAACTTGGACAGGATGACGGTCGAGGGGTACCGTGAGGAGGGAAGCACAACGACGCCGTTTGACATGATGCTTGTTAACTGCGTGAGCCGATACGATGTCGCGATCCGAGCGTTGAAGGGAGGCGCCAAGGTGAATGAGAAGGTTAAGACCGGGCTTGATGGCAAGATCAAGGAGATCGAGGCCAAGGTGAAGAAGATTCGGGATTACATCCTGGAGCACGGCAAAGGTACGTGATTGTTTTCAAGCCCAACGTTGAACGGCCACTAACAATTGCAGACCCTGATGACCTTTACGACACTCCTAAGTTTTGAGCGTTACGATGTATGAGTTACGATAGATACTAGACAGATTAATTGAGATGCGATAAGACCAAATCACAAAACGACCGAAGTGTTGACGGAAGTGATCTACCTACACCTTCAAAGCCAATAAGCCATAAAAATCCCCCAGAAATAGAAGTCAAAAATGATGTGAACAGCTGAACCGTCCTAGGTTGTGCCTCGTGGCGGAATCGAACCGCCGATCTTCTCATTACTAGTGAGACGCTTTACCACTGAGCCAACAAGGCTTGTTATCCTGTTCTGATGAGAGAAAATATGTAGCGGGACCGAGAGTGGGGACATGGTTTTGCGTGGGTTCGTGGAATGCCGGCGATGAAGTTGGCAAAGGCGAGAAAGTGACCTAGTGAAGACAACTTAGAGAAGTTGGGGGAAGTAGGTTTTGCTTTCAAGATCCCGTACTGCCGATCACACGGTCTCAGCCGGCGCCGGTCGGATTTCAGTAAGTGCAGCAGCAAACCGCTAGCGACACTACGGGTAGACTTTAGGGGTTGGTGCAGATTCGAGTCTAAAGAGTGGCAGGCTTTTGTTCCGAGTTTCGCCAGCAAAAATCTAAATAGAAAAACAGAAAGAAAAGAAAATGCAATTCATTATCAAAGCAACTATCTCATCACGTCAGGCAGCAGTCAGACCGAGCCTTACTCCTTTTCTAGTTGACCGCCGCATCGGCGACCTGACGGAGAGGTAAGTTCACATGGCTACGGTTCCGTGCTCGATGGCGGCTACTTGTTCACTATCAGCATTGCCGCCGTGTCCACGCACGTGCTCGCCACCATACCGGTGAAAAGTGTTAAGCCACAAGTACTCAGGCCTAGCCCCGCCCCCACCTCGAAATTTCTCCTTTCCCCGTCGCAAACCACATCGCCAGACCGACCCCCCCGCGGCTCGAGACACCAACGAGACATCTCTGCGCGCGCGCACGCAAACGAAAGCGAGCAACAGGCAACCAAGAGGACGTGACGGACGGCGTTGCATACCCCTCCCTCCCACGATGGTCTATTACTTCACCTCCAAGGCGGTGGACCCGGCCGCCTTCATCTACGTCGGCAAGGACAAATTTGAGAGTACGTGAGGTCCTGTCCGGGAAGGAGGGGCGCACACAATATACCGCCATCGGACGGGGATCATTCGACAGAGTGCGGATGGACTAACCACGGAGAAACAGACGAGGAACTGATCAAGTATGGATGGGAGGAGGATGTCTGGTTCGTCGCCCCTTTGCCTTCACTCATTGCGATTAGTTATTGACTCTCACCAGGGTACGCACTCCATCTCACTCACTCGTTCACTCACTCATTCACTCGCTCACATCCAATTTGCCCGTCACACATACACACACACCCATCCCTGGCATATGACACTAACAACCACCCAGTTCCACGCCGACAAGCTCTCCTCGGCACACATCTACCTCCGCCTGCCCGACCCAAAGGACCCCTCCACAACCTCCCCCATGACGTGGGACGCCATCCCCGAGCCGCTCCTCGTGGACCTCGCGCAGCTCACAAAGGCCAACTCCATCGAGGGCAACAAGAAGGACAACGTCACCGTCATCTACACGCCCTGGTCCAACCTCAAGAAGGACGGCAGCATGGAGGTCGGCCAGGTGTCGTTCAAGGACCCCCGCAAGGTCAAGAAGATCCTCGTGCCGCAGCGCGAGAACCCCATCGTCAACAGGCTCAACAAGACAAAGGTCGAGAAGAAGCCCGACCTCAAGCAGGAGAGGGAGGACAGGCTCAAGGAGTTGCGGAAGAGGGACCAGGCGGCTTCGCTTGCGAGGGTAGGTATTTCTCTTTCCTTTTTTCTTCCTTCTTCTTTTTACTTTCTTCCCTTTTTTTTTTTTTTCTCTTTCTTTTTTGATTTCCCCTGTCGTCCCTTCGAGGCGACTTCTCCGTCCTCGACGCATTTGCTGGGTTTTCACCACCCGTGAACGCAACACAAGTCATCCATGGAGCCCGCACTGACAGTTCGCAGAAACGCGAAGAGGCTCGTATTGCCCAGGAGCGCAAGGAGAAGAAGTGGCAAAAGGAGCATGCCTATGATGAAATCTTCACCGAGGAAAACATGGAGTCGACGAGCAACCAGAACCGCGACGCCGACTGGGAGGACGACTTCATGTAAAACGTCTGCATCTTTTTTTTACAGCTTTCTAATTCACTCGGTCAGATCAAGACAATCATCCCTGTCTTCAATAGCGAAATGCAAAGGTCATTCCTCGAGCTGCTGCTCAGTGGAACATGTTGATTACTTGTGCCTCGTCACTTCATTAACGCTATCTACTCAAAAGAAGAATAGGGGTATTCCAAGACTGGGGCGCACCCCAAGGCTCTCAGCCAGTCAGCTGCACATGCCAATGCCCATGCGACTCCTCCCAATGCCCATTGACTCCATCCTGCGCGATAAATCATGATTGTCACCCGAAGCAAACTTTTCCCGCTCCTCTGAGTCGCCTTCCTGCTTCTGCGGCTTCTGCTGCTGCTGCTTCTCTTCTTGCCCCTCTTCTTGATTGCCCTCGCTCCGCCCTCGTACGGGCGCGCGCGACCTGACGAGCACCGGCAGTTCATCGTCATCCCCCTCCTCCGACACCACATCCAGATCATCGTCATCCTTGGGATCCAAAAAGGGGGACGAAGAAGGCTCGTCGTCCCTATAGGTGCCCTCGTCTTCCTCCTCTTCATACCGGTCCCGAAGACTGACCACCGGCTCGCCACCGGGCAACCCAACCTCTCGGGCTTCGAGCGCCTCCGCAATGTCGAGAAGCATCACATCCATCGGACAGATGTAGGCAACGCGCTTCCGTCCACTCCACGCCAGAACATGTCCGCACACCCGGCCGTGGGCGCGCTCGATAACCCAAGCACCGCTGTCTCCCGGGATGCCCATGGGCAGCTTCTTGCCATCGCCGGCCAGCTCAGCAGGGGTCTCGGTGGCGGCACTGCTGACTTGGTACGTGTGACTTGGCGTCACCCGCCCAAAGATTTTGACGCTCGTGATGGCGGGAAGAATGAGGCCCGTCTGCAAACCGCTCGTCCGAGCCATGCACTGCACCTCCAAACCAGGCAGCGCGGACGTCGGCGCCACAGTCATGGGATGCATGAACTTGCCATGCTTCGACGGAAACTTTCCGTACGATGGCGATAGCTGCTTACTCTGTATTCGGGGGATTGTGTTATCCTCAGGCAACCTCTCGGGGGTAAACTCAAACAAAGCCCAGTCGATCTCGTGGATCAGACCGTTCTGCTCCCTGCGCTTGATCCCGCTCGATGCGTAAACCTCGCCAACGGTAAAACTATCCAGGTGGTCCTCATTTGCCGTTTCCTCCGAAGGATAAAATTCTTCGTCGACGTCGTCCATGGCGGGCTGCGTGATGATATAGCCCTCACCACAACCCGGTTCAACCCCCGGGATGTCACCGGGCTGGTCGTATTCGCCCTCAGATTCATCACCGCTCTCCTCAGACGCATCGCTGGTGGCATCCGTCTCCGAGTACGCTTCCGACTCGGATTCGGAAAACTCGCAAGCGTAATCATCTCCGCTGCTGCTTTCAGCGGACGAATCTGCGTACCAGTCGAATCGCACGTCATCCGCGTCCCTCGCCATGCTCCGCATCGCCGGATCCTGCGCCTTGGTGTGCTTGTAGATCTCTTCGGGGTCATCCAACATGTGATGAACCGTCATCCCGTACGGCTTATCATCCACCAGAACAAGGCCGCCCAAGCTGACGGGCGGCAGGTGACGGTCCCCCACCCAAGCTCCAATACTTGCGCCGTTGTTGGGGCGCGCTTGAAAGTCGGGGTTAGCAGCCTTGATAGCGCCCTCGTCATCTTCTTCGTGTGCTGCGCTTCGTTTGACATCGGCTGGCCGTTTCCGTGACCTCATAACCTGTCCCTTGCACACCTTCAAGCCAAACCCAGACTTGCCGTCAAACAGCTCGCCCAACTTGCGCGTAAGAATGGCCTTAACCTTACTGACAGACGTACAAACAACCAGCACGGTAGGCTGTGCTCTTGTTGGGGAGCTACCGATAGACTCGAGGGATACTTCGACAGATTCTTCCCGGTGCTTTCGGTAGAAATGGCGCAAGGCCTGGTTGACCTGGGGCATCACAAATGTGTTCCACCTCTCGACAGCATCCGGAGGCAGTGGAATCTGAGGGTAAAGCCGGGTTTTGGGGGAAGGGGGCTTGGCGGACTTTGTCTCAGCAGGCAGCTCTGCCGGGGCGGCTGTAAAGTGGTTAGTGTGCGCAGCGGACCAAGGCCGTGAACTTAACCCACCTCCAATTTCTTTCCTAGCGAGCTGACGCTTTTCCTCCGCAGCTGAGGGATACGAGCGGCGGGCGGGACTAGGTTCCGAGACAGGGGTCTTGGTATCGAATGAGGAGCGATGTGTGTCGACAGACGGGCGAGAAGCTTGTGTGCCCTTTGACGGTCCAGAAATGCTCTGCCTGGTAGGGGTACCACCAGGAGAAGAGGTCTTCCTGCCGAGGTCGAGGTTAAGGCGATCTTCAAGAGAGTTCATGTTGTCGAGAATAGCGCACGAATCGAGGCAGCGCGTCACAGTCACCTGTACAGCAGAAAGAAGCTCCTCGTCCGCAGCAACTCCTTGGAGCTGCGTATCAACGGCGGTCCAGCAGGTTTCGACAGCTCTTTTGTACATGGAAGAGCAGCGAATACCCAGTTGATTCAGAACCGACTCGGAAATAGGCTGGGATGGGTCGGATACAAGGTTTTCGAGCTTGGTCCACAGTCCGATAGACAGCAGAACCATGGCGAGAGAGTATAGATCAAGAATTCGAGAGTCCATCTTGTCGTTGATCGGAGATGCCGGCGTCGTGCGAGGGTCCAAGGGATGACGGAAAAGAGGGAGTGATGGCGAAACCGGCTCCTCGTCTGACGGCGCATCTGGGAACAGGTCGAAAGATGAGATCAGGGGCCGCCGGATGTCCACTTCGCCGGGGCCTGTAGTCAGGTCCGGGGTGGCCATGTTGCAGAAGGATACATTCTTGTCGATGATGCAGCCGTGGGTGATGCCTCGAGCGTGCAAGTCGAATACGGTGTTGACGAGGTTCGAGGCCAAACGAAACTTGGCTTCCAAAGTCGGCTCGAAATCTGGTCGCGAGAGAAGATCGGCGAGTGTGCAAACATTATAGAGCGGATTCTGGGTGAAGTTCTCGAAAGAGACTGCGTTAAAGTTGGGCGGGAAATGGTAAACGAGTCCAAGCCGGGAGTGCTCCAGATCCTCAAAGTAGCCCAGCAACCGTGGAAGGCCGATCCAGGTGCCCGGAGCCCTTTGCGAGTCTTGCTGCAAGCCGGCTGATAGCTTCTCGAACCGCGACATGGGAGGCATGATGCCCGTGACCGAGTAAATGGAATCGAACGTTGCGTATTCCAACAACAGCGGTGCAAACGGCTGGCGACCGATGTGCTGTGACAAATCTGACCAAGCTTGCTTGCTCATAAAGACGATGTCTCTAGGCGGAAAGTTGGTTCTGGATTCGGTCATGGGCTCTGCTTGCATGGAGCGAATGTTGGTCAACGTCGTCGGGTCGATCTGCTGAGGCGTCTGCATCCTGGTAGACTCAAAAGGTCTCAGCTCCTCGGTGGAAACCATCGACTTTTCGAGCTTGGAGCGTGATGACATGTGACCCGAGGAGCGGGTTCTAGAAAGGTCATAAAGCGTATCAACTGACTGAGTGAGGTCGGCAATGGCATCGGCGAATACTGCCTTGTCCCATGTCACGAATGAAGTCTTGCGGTCTCCAGCCGACTTTTCTGAGACGGTGCCGAGGGGATTCGTATAGCTCTTCCACAAGGCATCCAACTCGGACAGTGTTTCCCGGACTCTCGACAGAATGCTGTGGACCACCTCACTCAAACCGGCCTTTGATAGTGAGCTGTCAATCTCATCTGACTGGTTAGGATCGGTCCATTCGAGGCCCCAGACAGATACGCGGTCCTTTTGGATGCGCAGTTTTCTAAACAGGGACTTGATCTCGGGGTCTTCGGGGACCTTGGCAGGCTCCTGGACGAAATCTGATGACTTCTTCGTGTCATTATACAGACGACTCAAACGCCGCTGCATGAAACCACCGGTGGCGCGGATGCCCTCCATATCGACGGTTGATGCGGATTGACGGCTAGGGATAATGAGGGACGCCCCTCACCCGAGAGGCGAGGTGAGACGTCTGTCGATTAGGGAGACGATGGAGCTAGCGCTGCTCTATGAAAAAGGTTTTGCAAGTCTTCGGGCCTCTTGATTCAAGATGACATGATCGTGTAAAAATGTATGCAGCTGCGAGGTGACTTGAAAATGGCCCGGAAGTGATGATGAGGAGTCGGGACCCGGGTTCGGCGTCGAGAATCGGGAGCGGATCGGCCAGGCTGTGTAGGCGGGGCTCTGTTGGCTGCCCTGGCAAATGCGGCTTCGGGTTTGCAGTCCCGTCCGGAATGTGGCAGAGGTGATTACGCGGCAAGGATTGCGTTGGTTGCGTGGGCGCTGCGATGCAGACGCGATGTTCCAACAGTGGCCTTTGAAGTGCCGGTTTGCGTCGTAGGACGCGGCCTCTGTGATGAAGTAAGGTCACGGTTCGTTGGCAGGCGTCCGAGAGAGAGGGAAATGAAGAAAAGAAGAAGTTGGTGTCGAAATCGCGGGTCTCGTGCTGGTGATCAAGGAGGACGAGGGGCCCCAAGGTTGCTACCAAAGATCCGACCTTTAGACCCGACGCAGCGGGAGGAAGGATGCAGTTATCTCGGTGCCTACAGTACGGATGGTCTTTGCCCTAACCTGGCGAGAATCCCATCAGGTACGGACGGAGTACTCTGCACGGCTGCACAGCTGGATGGATGCGTGATGGATGAACTTGGACTAGGTTGTGGTGGCATCCAATGCCAATGCCAATGTCCAAGTCGCTGGGGTGAAAGAGGGAGACAGGACGGAGTGGCTCCGCAGCGGCAGCACCGACCTTCAGAGTGCCAAGGGGTAGGGTAGTAGACAGTCGCGGTCCGCGGTTTGCGATCCACAACTCGCTGATGGCCGTCGAATGAAAGGTCAGCGTGAGAACCTGTCCTCGGATTGTGGCTTTGTGGATGGGGGGAATGGTGATGCGCGACATGCGATCTGATGCGGTCTGGCGCCGTTGTGTGCTCCTGGCCTCCTGCTGCTGGCCGGAATGCTGCTGCCTGACGACGGAGCGATCCCCCTCTTGCCTCGCTTGTCTGGCTTGTCTCGGCTAGACCCGCTTATTCTTGGTGGGTCCCATATTACGTCCCTTCTAATTGGTTCGTAAATCTTGGAGCCTGCAAAGTGGAGCCGCCCGGGCAGTCGGGGCTTGCCGTAGGACAGGCAGTGGTACGTACTCTTTCCTTTTTGTCCACCTCCTCCCATACGACTGTGCCAATGGGACGAGACCAAGTGCATGTCACTTGCCTGGATTCATGATTGTGTCGTCTGTCTGCTCCTGTCCCAACATCAAGACGCAGACACTGACTGAGCGAGGAAAGAAAGGACGAGAGATAAGGTACGTACCGCGTTTGTGGTTGTACGAAATACCCACTTGACCGGCATCCTCCAGACAAACCGGTGATCTCCATGTCAAGACGGCACAATCTGCCGTTTGGCTCGTCTTCTCCATTTGCTGGATCATCGCTCTCCTATCATTTTCGACTAACAGGTGCTTCTTTTCTACAGATGCGGCATCCACAGTCAGTCATCGTGTTTCACGTGGGATCAGCACGTTCTACATGTATCCGCGAGAACCAAGACTGGGATGGCAACTCTCTTTACTCACAATCCTTGGACACGCCCGACGTTGCCCGGTTCCTCATCATCGCCTTCCATCTGAGTAAGCTGCGGCTCGATTTAGTGACAACACCCTGGTTGGCACTCTGTATGCGCCCCAGCAGACCGTCTGCACAAACCCTGTCATCGCTACCATTGCGTTGTCCTAACTTACACTAGTTGTGTTCTGAAGCTGACAATAGTGAGTCTCGCCAGGGCCGCTCGACCGCGTCCGTGTCCAGGTCCGCGTCTTGTCCCGCACCAACTTACCTTACCTGCCTTTCTTTCTCAAAGTATAGTATTTCAAGGCGGATGGATCGTGAAGTCATTTCACTAACTCTTCTTGGCGACCAGGCACGGCGATGCTTCACCACCAAAGTTTCCTCCTCCGAACCCCAGAGGGAATCCTGATCCTCATGAACCAATTGTCTCCGGCGTCCATCCAAGACTGAGTAAGCCTTGAAGACCACTTTGTCCACTCCGTCAAGACCTCTAGCCAAAGAACATGGGCAGACTTTACTCTAGGACAAACAGGTTGTCGTGAGTCCCGCTGCGGAAGTCCATCCGCTGTGGCACAGTACTTGCGGCGCTTCTTCCTAGCAACATGGCACCTCTCCATTTCCCGTCACCCCACGGCCATGGTCGCTGGCGTTTTTTTATCTGGCTGCCTAAACACTAAAACTCAACGCATATGGAGGCATCCACATTGTCTCCGACACACCAGCGCACATCATATCCACATTGCGGCAACCGGCAGCCTTTAATTGCCCATTTGTTCCCCAGGACAATGACAGACTTCCAGCCAAGGGCTCCAACGAATGGGGCCTCCATACTTACTATGGGCGAGGATCCGTTCATTGGCCTTTCCCAGGCCCTCCTGCTTCTTGGAGTTGCCTCCTGGCAGAAGCAATCTGTTACTGGAGTCGGCACGGGGCAACCTCGATGTTGAACTGCATAGTTGAGCCGACCAAACCACTTACTGAGAGTGTGTGCCAATCCAAGTCGCGTTATATTGCATCTGGGTACCTGCCGTTGTCCCTCATCGTAAGGCCAGCGGTGAATCGCACGGCACACGCTAGAAACCTTTGGTAGAACCTCGACCTAAGCCTGTCTGAGGACTCCAGAGACAGCCAGACAAGGACAGCATCTGCTCCTCTCTTCTGCGACTCTTGACACGCTCGGTCCGACCAGACCGCCCATCAGACCTCTTGAAATGTCAACAATTCTGCTGCCTGCTCGTGGTCACCCCTGAGACTGTTTGCTCTACAAACCGACGAACCCAGACGCTTCTCAGGACCCCTCACATGCTGTAACGTCGGCCGATTCGAGCCATACAACGCGCCGGGTGTCCGATCAAAGACAACCCGAAACCCAAATGCATACGACGAGAAATTACTTCTCATCACGTTGCGCACGCCATTCTTCACTTCCTGCTGTGGCTCCGCTGGGATGCTGGAGCCCAGTTTGTTGTGACTCGCGACTCACGATAATGCAGGATGGTGAATCGCAGGGGACGGTTCGCTAGTCTGTCTTGACCCCCCGATAAAAAATGTCTCTTGCTGAAGACATTTTCAGTTTCACAGTGCCATCGTTGGTGCTCCCAATACATTTAGGGGGCGGGGAAACTAACACTCCTTCCTACCTTCTGCGCCGTTTAGGCGGCTGCTTGCCCATACCTTCGAAACATCGGATGCACTAACCAGGAGGCTTCTCCCGATGACATCGTCTCTGACCGCTTCGAAGCCACATGGAGCGCAAGCCGCACACATAACAAAGGCCTCGTACTGTGAAATCCCAGACTGGGGCATTGTAGACTCGTGTGTGCCTTCACGAGGCATATGGCATGAAGTATCCCACCCGACGTGGGAAGCGAACGTTGAGACTGGATCAAGTTACTATTGCCGTATCCGGATTTTCCCCTCTGTGACGACTTTGATTCACTGTTGGCAGCCACTACACGCAGACTGCCAATGCTATCCTGAACCTTTCAGTTTCTCGCGTCTCGCCGCCAATCAGTTTCCATTTCAGGGGAGGGGAACCAGCCCCAAGCCATGCATCGATGATCGCACGTCTTACTTTTTGACCCCGATATGAGTACTAGCCGTACTTAAATCGATGTCCTGTACTATTGAAGAAGACTCTTTTGAGGAGGGGTTCCACTAACACCGCGAGGCAGAAGCCGGACGAGCGCACCCCTTAGTCAGCCCAAGCCGGCGGTGGCCTGCCTGTATCGCAGCCTTGCCCCTGAGCATGTTTGCAGCCGTGAAGTCGCACCGTGGGCTTGCCTTTGACGACTAGGTTTGGGATAGCCTCGTATATCGTGTGAAGGTACTTCATATACAATCCATTTCACTCTTTCTGAATAATATACAAAAGTAAACGCTGGCCAACGTCCATACCCAACCCCATTAGATCCATGACCTGAGCCGAGCACACGCAAGTCGAGATCCACCGGCTACAATCTCTCTCATGTCCCATACCTAAGGAAACCAACCCTCGTCTGGGACTGGACTGGATGTCTCTGTGTTCTACCAAATCATCACGGTCATCTTGATGGTTTCGGGGGAAACCATGCAAGTCTCTGTTGCGGTCCTGTCCAGTAGTAGACCAGGCCATGACTCCGTACCTCTAACAGCTGGGAAAACAAACGATTGAAAACTTTGGATGAGGTCGCATGTAAGACCTCTCGCGATCCCAAAAAATAAAATCAGTGTACATGACCAGAGGTATGTGTTCCTGAACGAATTGGCTGGCCGCCTCGAAATCTTGAATCTGCCTCGGCAAAGACGATTTAAAATGTCTCTAGTTATTTTTATTATCCATCATCATCAACCAGATCCCGAAAACGATGTAAACCAACCAACGTGATGCCCGCAATACACAACACCTTTGGATTCAAAGCACCTGATTCTCTTCAAACAACATTCATACATGAATAAATTGCCTTGACTTCACTACTCGTCATAATGCCATACCTACCTACAGCAGCTCAACCCCATGACGATATCCCACTTCCGACTCACCCCATCGCCTACGACATGACAGAAAGCTGCTTTCCTCTCGTGACTCACAAACAGTGCAGAGCCCAACCTAGATTCTACTTCGGCGTGACTGTGAGGTACTTTTCAGCCGCCTAGAAGACTCTTAAGGTTGGGGGGGAAATATAGTATAAACACACACAGTTCGACTCTCACCGTCCCCTCCCTCTCCCCCTCACTCAACTCTTCTGGCAATCATTGTGCAAGGGGAGTTGTCGCCGCGAAAGACTGGGACCTCCGATTTGTTGTTGGCCGTCTTCAGGCGGCCTAAGGCTAACTGACCAGTCATTCACCTTTATTTTCAGATGGTAGGGGGCTAGAGGAGGTACATATCCATCAGCGTTACCGAGCGTATAGCTACAGTCTACATATTCACAAGCGTCAAATGTCACTAGCAAACGATATTGTCGAATGTCTTCGATTTACAAACACTGTAATTTTGCAGGCAGACATAACACGTGAGCACACATAAACGTAAACTTGAAATAGTATTGGGCCAGCCGGTCATTGTATTCCCACGACGGTTTCCCAATGCCAAACGCCAGCTCCGTGCGCTGCCATACTGCAATACAATCAGTCCCACCATCCTCTCTTCTCTTTCTTCAAATTCAGACACGAGAAAAAAATCGGATGCTCAGAACCACCTCTTACAGAGGATAGGGTGGTGACAAACAGTTTCGGTGACTTCAGAACTGGGGCTGATAGGTAGCCAGACGAGAGCAAAATAGAATAGGAGATCTTCAAGACTAGTCGGCCTCGATACTCGAGGCGCGAGGGTATCTGATACGTAAAAGAGCGTGATGGAGGAATTCGCCTTTGCAGGCGTGTGTTGAGATGGTTTCGTGTGTTGTTACTCATGCAATCGTACTTTTCGTGGTGTGTCGAGGGTGTGAGAGGAGAGTTATTCACAACTCATCACGGACATGCTGCACAGTCTCCTTGACGGCATTTGTAACAGCAGAAGCAGCCGAAGAGGCAGTGGCCGAAGCAGCACTGGCAAGGCTAGCGGCGGAGGCAATGCCTGTAGAGTAGGCAGCCTGCAGACGACCCAGAACGCTCTCGGAGTAGGTAGGTTCCTTGCCAACCAGAAGTTCAGAGACAAGTTTGCTGATATCCTCATACTGCTTAGCGGCCTGGCCTTGAGCCGCGGCGAGACTCTCAGCGACGACAGCAGTGGCCTGCGACGCGTACTGTCCAGCGCCACTGTAGGCACTATCGTACCACGCGGTGGGGTCCGGCTTGCCGTAAATCTGAACGCTGGCGCGGCTCACTACAGCCTCCCAGGTATCCGAAACTCCCTTTTCGATAGCCTGCGCAGCGTCTACAACATCCTGGACGCCAGCTGAGACGGAATCGCTGACAATGGAAGCGGCCGCCGAGAAGCCATCGCTGACTGCCGATGCGACAGCAACAGCTTCCTTCTGCGCTCCAGAGGCTACGGCGTCGGCTGAGCGAGTGGCAACAGAAGCAACAGAGGATGCGGTGCCAGCCACATTAGTAGGAGTAGGGGTCGCGGTCGCGGAGCTCAGCGCCGAGGATGCGGCAGCCAGAAATTCGGAGTAGCGAGCGTGGGCAACACCGAGACCGGCGTAGTAGTTGTACTTGGCTTGATCAAGGAGCTTCTCGACCTGGGAAGTAGGGGTAGCAGTGGCAAGGCCGAGCGCAATCTTGGCACTCTCGTACTGCTGTTCGGCCCAAAGGCGTCCCTCGTTCAGTCGCTGGGAAGCGATGGCCTCAACACTGGCCCAGTCATAAGAAGGAGCAGACTTGGCGGTGGCGGTGCCATAAAGGGCCTTGGAGGCCGCCTTAACAGCATCGTCGTAACGGGAACTGGCAGCCGCAATTGCGTCGGCGTAGGCGCCAGAAGCGGATGCAATCAACTTCTCCTGCGTTGGCTGGGGAGTGCCATAGATCTTGGCAGAGATGGCAGCGCTGGCAGAGGAATACTGCTCGGAAGCCTTAGAAACAGCGGCAGAGTAAGCCTCCTGCGCCCTGGAAGAAACACTGTCTGCGTCCTCATCGTCGTCAAGAATGGGCACTCTGCTTGGGACCGATTGCGCGGCAGCCCCGAGAAAAGCAGGCTTGACAGTCTCGGTTTCGGCAGCGACGGGCTTGTCCTCCGCGGACTCTGAAATAATCTCCTCGTCCAACTTCTCGCCGGGGACAGCACTCTCCTCATCACCGGCAGGCGACGATCCATCGGTGTCGACAACGTAAGTCTGGTCGTCGCCGGGAATAACAGCGGATGCCAGGTCGGGTCCCGAAGCAGTACTGGACGAGCTGCCGGCTACAACGCTCGACGCCTGACTGGCGGCGCTGCTAGCGGACTCGGACACGGCGGAAGACACGGCGGGAATGGCACTTCTGACACTGTCTTTGACTTCGCTAGCAACACTGCTAACGGAGCTTGCCACTCCGTCGGAGCCAAGGTCGGTGGCGGGAGACTCGTCCTCGATCACACTGGCAGCTGATTCCAGAGGGTCTTCCTCGGGAGTGGAGATGGCCTCGGAGGGAGTGGCAGAAGCCTCGGCAGCACGAAGGCGCTCGGCTTCCTCAGCGGCAAGGCGGGTGGTTTCACTGTCGAAGTTGTCGGAAGAATCCTGGGCAGCGAGCTTCCAGAGGCCAACCTGCTTTAGTCTGGCGAGCTCTTGTGCGGCAGACTGAGCGGCAGCCATGCCGGAATCCTCAACCTCGTTCGAGGCTTCGCGTGCCTGCTCCAGGCCGGGATGGGTAATGATAAGCTTCTTGAGGTCCATGGTCCACTCGTCGAAGCGGTCCCTCAGCTCATGGTACTTGGCCCAGTCCTTATAGGTGATGCCGTCTGTCCACGCCCACTTCATTCCAATCTTCTGGAGCGCCAAGTCACGGATGCTCTCGAGAATCTTGAAGTGAGTATCAGCGGCCGCCGTGACGGCAGTCTCAATTTCTGCCTCGTACTCATCCTTCCAGGCACGAATCTTTTGCGCCTTCTCCTTGACGTTGAGTCCAGCCTTCCGGACAGATGCAAAAAGCTCATCCTGAACACCTTCGGGAGCGTCGGCGGACTTTTGGACAAGTTTGATGATCTGTTTCTGCAAAGCATCAACTTCAGCAATGGCGGCATTCTGGAGCTCGGCGACAAGCGCCTTGCCCTGACCATGGGCCTTTTCCTTGATCACGCGCTGGGAGATCTCCTCAACACGGTCTTCAATCTCGGAAGCGCCCTCATCGGCGGCCTTGGCAAACTTGGACTGCCAGCTGCTGAGATCTTCCGCGACAATGTCACGCGCGGTCTTGCGAACGTCGGACTCATTCTCACCAGCTGGGGGCGGATGGACCTGCTCCGACTTGTCGTGCTGAGCGACTTCCGACGCGTCCGGGATGTGCGCGCTTTCAAGGGCAGTGGAAGCCTTCTCTGTGGCGGATGAGATAGCCGAGGAGACAGAAGAAGCGACAGTGGAGGCGGTGGAAGCCGCAGGCTTGGTGAACGAAGATGCCTTGGCCGTGGCACTGTACAAAGTGTTAGTCTCTCGTTACGTGCGTGAATATGGGATACGGTGTTCCCCTCTACCTCTCAGAGACGTTCTCAAGCGATCCCTTGGTCTTGTTCTTGTAGCGACCAAGGCGCTGTCCGATCCTGGCCAGCTGGGGCTCGACATTCTCAATGTACAAAACACGGAACTGGGGCCAAACGGTAGCGTCAAGGAAGCTGTAGGTCTTGTTCCAGGCCCAGTAGGCTGACGGAACAGCAGTTTCGGTGGTGAACTGAGAGGCGACAGCATAGCCCTGTGCGGCGTACGGGTGGACGAACTGGTACGAGGGCAGGATTACATCGTGGTAGGTCTGCAGAGCACTAGTACGGGCGATATCGTAGTAGGGGCCTACAGTGGTTGAAGCCTTGGCGACATGAGGAGCGACAGTCTGGTCATACTTCTCCTGAGCCTGCTTCTGGTAGACAGCGAGCTTCGGCTGGATGTTCTTGTCCCATTGTGCCTGGCCGTAGGCTTGGGCCTGCTGCAGGCGAGGAGCGCCGTACCTGGTGGCGTAGGCCTTGGTGGGGATAAAGACCTTCTCGTTGGCGATGTTATAGTAAGGCGTCGCCTTCTCGACGTAGGGAGCAGCGTAGGTATAGTAGTAAGGCTCGAGGTGGGGTGTTACGGCGTGTTTCAGTTGGAAGTACGGCTTGCAAATCTTGGGAGAGGACTCGTCGCAGGCCTCGAGGTTTGCAGGACAGCGGAAGAGGATTGAAACAATGGAATACCAAGTCAGGATCCTGGGTTGTGTTGTCAGTAAAGAGATCTTGGACATCTATAACCATCGCCATGACGATAGTGGGTAGGAGTGCACCAACCTCGCGACCATGTTAAAGGAGCGACCGAGCAGGGTCGGTCTTCTCTTAGGAGTTGTCCTCCTCTTAATTGTCACAGCCTGTCCGTTCATCTTGCTGTTTGCCTTTCCGTTAATCTTTCCATTCGGTACTTTAGGAAAGCCGTTGGCATAGCCACTGGTTGCCTCCATGACGGAGGTTCTGCGTTCTGGAGATTACCAGACGGCTCGCTTGCGAGTGACGTGATTTCGTGCCTGTTGCTGGGAAAGTTGGAGAGAGAAAACGTCGGGCGGGCGGCAAGGTAAACCGGGTGCACGCGTCGGAGACGAGAGGGTGCTACTCAAAGCTGCGTTGAGCTAGATAGGTTGATCAGTCAGTGGGTGATGGGAGGAAGAAGGGAGGAAGAGGAAAAATAAGTCGAGGGCGAAGATGTCAGATAGGAGGAGCAGAGTCGAGGGAGGATGGGGAAAAAAAGATAAAGGGCGGGTTGGTTGCACAAGGAGCTCTGATGATTTTCAGATGTCGCAGTCCCCAGTCGTCGGCGGACATGGGCTGGTTCAGGCGGCCTAGACCGGGCTGAGCGGCCATAAGCTGCGTAGCACAGATGGACTGCAGACAGACAGCAGGGGAGTGGGCAGTCGTAAATGGGACTGTTTGAGGGCTAGGATTGTGGAGCTAGGAGTTCATGATGATTGATCTACCTTCAGGATGGCGATGGCTTTTGTTTTGCTTCAGGGCGTCCAGGGACACGATGCCTCTGTTGTGTGTGGGTTGAACGCAGGAGGAGGCACAGTTGGAAAAAGGTCGGCTTGAAGGGTGATGATGGAGAGAAGACAGGAGGAGGAAAACAAAAAGGGGATTCTGATGCAACAAAGTCAGTTTCTTGTTGTTGTGCCTCCTTCCTTTCCCTTCCCTACGTAGGAGGTGACCATTCCAGGCTGGCTGCTTGCTACTCTGGGCCAAGTTTTTCCTCCTCGCCGGTGTCTGGCCTGAGGTGGGGGAGCACAGGCCTGGGGCTTGTATGTACTCTTTGGCTGCAATTGCGGGGGCAAGCTACTTGACTTGGAGAAGCTTACATAAGTGAGACGTTCAGATCCCGCAGGACCACTAGCCTACTGGTTGGGAAGTCTGTATGTATCTGAGGGTGCGTAAGAGCTGCCACCTCGGAGCGGTACCCCGTAGAATGTCTCACCAACGTCATCGTCCTCACAGCTGTTGCTTTCATTGAGTGCTACCAACCAACCAGACACGTTGCCGGGCATGCAAGCAACAAGCAGGTCAGCAAGGCATCACAGATCGACGCGCTGTCTCTTCCGCCCTCGCGACCTCGACCTGCGTCCAGCTCGTCTCGGTGCTGGCGCTGGTCCGCCCTCGCTTCGACATAGTGCGTGTTGTCATCCATCCCATGTCCAGTCCTCACCATCTCTCTGCATGGAACAAGACATTGGGACTGTCCAGCAACCCTGTCCACAGGAGGCACGCAGGCACGGACTGGTCTGAATGATTGGCAGACGGCATCCACGCCGTCACCCATAAGCCACAACCCCCCCCGAAACACGCCAGCCAGGGTCCAATCAAGTGGGCCAGACGAGGCTCTAGTGATGCAGCATTGCATCGTTCGCACGCAAGTGTGGCTCACCAGCTTGAATATCCTGGACCTTCAGAGCTCGGGAATGCCCAGCCGACTGGCCGGCGCTCTGCGTGACCCATGTGATGATGATGATGATGATGCTGCTGCTGCTGCTGCGGCTGCTGTGTTGATGATCTGAGGTGATTACCCAACACCAGAACTCTCCGCAACGATGAGACGCCATCTGATTTGACATGTGCTTCGTGCGATGCCGCGATTCTATCAACATGTAGGGACATCAGTATTGGCATGGTATTAAATATCCAGGCGTTCGCTTGAATTCGACTTCCTTAAGAGCACTACTGAGTTCTGCACCTTCGCGCCAGTCAAATATCGAACTTGCCACTTTACATGATGCTGAGGTGGAAAGAATCAACAAAAACGTTGAGGTGCACCGCGGCATGCCAAAGGTACAATGACATAATCATGCAGCAAGCAATGCCATATTTGTGTCCTTCCCCAAATCAACCAAATCAACCGGAGGGATTCGAGTTGGAAGAGCTTGGTCACGTGCACCTCGTCCATAAACAGCTTAGCGGGGGAATCATCCAACGCCACTGGCTCGGCACGGATGAAACAAAATTCCGGACCCTGAACCGGACACTGCACGGACCGCGGGTTGCGGACTGGACGGGACTTGCCCAGCCAGTCCAGTCAATGTGCTACTGCCACTTGGACCTGAACCTTCAATCATCTTAGCGCAAGGGATCTTGGTCGATTTGATTAATCCCCCATCCAATTCCCATTATCACGGATGTCCTAGAGTGGCTTGCATGCCTTGACGATTTATGATACCCAAACCTCTTCGTCTTCTTCCTCTTTTCCTTCTCACCTGGTTATTTCTCGACTTGTGCAGCAACTTGCTTCGCTAAGAAGCTCGTCTGCCCCCGCAATCTACTCCCGTTGCTCGAACTGCGTAGCTCTGACCCCGACTTCGACCTCGAACCCTGCGATTTTCCCTTCACGTGTCCATATCTCGAATTTTGAATCCGAGTCACGACCTTCGTCAACTCTATTAACGAGTTTTTGCACCATTCGACCTCATCACTGTCCATCAATCAGGGGCACTCATGCGTTCCTAATAGATTTGCAATTCTGCAAAGGGCTCACGTCCCCGCCGTTGCCGCCGCCGCCACCATTCCCGACTCCGACGACTCAATCATTATGGAAGACCCCGCGATGGAGCCACTCATGGCTGCGGACGCTGTCGCGCACTCCCGCCGGCGCTTGTCATCCTCAAAAACCCCTTCTGCCTTGCACGACACCGCGAGGTCACGGTCCCAAGCAAACGATGCTGGCGCACTCGATCCAGACACCTGCCGCATATGCAGAGGAGAGGCAACCGCCGAAGAGCCTCTCTTCTACCCGTGCAAATGCAGCGGCAGCATCAAATATGTCCACCAGGACTGCTTGATGGAGTGGCTCTCCCACTCTCAGAAGAAACACTGCGAGCTCTGCAAGACGCCATTCCGCTTCACGAAGCTCTATTCTCCGAAGATGCCCAAGACGTTGCCTGCCCACGTCTTCGTTGGCCACATGGCAAAGTATCTCTTCAGGAACATCCTTGTGTGGCTGCGGGCTGCGCTGGTCATCAGTGTCTGGCTCTGCTGGCTGCCCTACTTGATGCGATCCGTCTGGGCCTTTTTGTTTTGGGTCAGCGATGAGGGACTGGGTAGCGGCGCTCTGTGGAACAGCTCGAATGCGACCGTCAGCCGAGGCGTCTCAGTAGCCTTCTCTGTCGCCAATTCCAACGTCTGCCCGGCATCACCTCTTCTTGAACCTACTACAACGCCGGCAAACTTGGGAGGCATGCTGAAGGATATCATCCAGGGCCAAGAACTCCCTTTCAGCCGGTCGTTTCACGGTGTCAACATCACAACCAACGATTCTATGTCGGCTGCCCTCTTGAGAATGCTACTCGGTTCCATCACGTCCTCAGGGTCCAACAACTCAACCGCAATGCCCGCCGGTGGCAGCGACCCCGTTTTGGATCGACACCCGTCTCTGTTGAGCGGCGTGTCGTGGTTGCGTAACATGACCAGATACCCAGTGGTGAACCGAACCATCATTGGCGTGCTAGAGGGTCAGATTATAACAATTCTGGTCATCATCTCATTCATTCTCGTCATCTTGGTTCGCGATTACGTAGTCCAGCAGCAGCCGGAAATTAATATGCGGGCTGCCTTCGCCGCCAATGATAATCAGCAGGCTCAACCTCAGGCGCAACCGCAACACCAGCACCAGCATCGTCATCACGAGCATCATGACGACGCCGACATGCTTGATAACTTCCACGACGAGGATTTGAGGGGACCGGGTGAAAGTGATGAGGGCGACGACGAATCGACAACGGGCGAGCGACCCGGGGGTCAAGATGACATGCCTCATATGTCTTGGAACGACCAAGAACCGACAGCTGAAGTTGCGGAACCCTCAGTACCAAGGCCCTTCGACGCTTTCGGTCCACGTGCGTACGGTAATGGTGAACCAGATTTTGACTTCAAAGCGCCGCCAGAGGGTAGTCCCGACGAAGATAAGGACACGCAGACTCCTGTCGCAACTGTCCATGAATATCTCCGTATCTATCGCCAAGCGAATGGTGACCCCGAGAAGATTCTCAAGATCATCGAAGATGAGGACTTGGACGAACCGCTGGGCTACTGGGCCAGGATTACGAAGTCCATGATGGATAAGAACCGAGAGACGGGCGCCCCCCAGCCGAACGAGAACGACTCCAGATCCGATGGACCCTCGAACCCTAAAGATTCGCCAGCCTCGCCCCGATTCACGGTTCAGCTGCCTGCCCCGTCAACGCCGCAATTCTCCTGGCCAACCCATCCCTCAGGTGAAAGCAGTACCGATGGGAGTGATAAAGGAAAGGGCAAGGCCCTACAGCAAGGAGACAACCAACAGCCTATTGCTGGTAGTGAAGGTGCAGGCGAGTTGAAGGCAACCCCTCTCCAAAGCCCTCTTCGGCCTAGATCTGTCTCCGACGGCCCACAACGCAACGACACCATTAACCCCTTGGCAAACAATAGCTGGTCCTTCTCGGGGTTGAATACTTTACCGCCAGCTGAGCCCGAGAACGAAGAGTCGATACAAACGTTCGGCGTCAATCCTAGACCTCATAACACAGGCCCTTCTGCTGGTCGCTCGACTCCACCTCGCAGCAATTCCCTGGAGTATGGCTCAGACTTCGATCTCGGATTTGGCAGTGTGGAGCATCCTCAGGAGAACGGCATCTCTGATCACCGAGAATTAGATGCACAGTCCGCAGACTTTGTTGGCCCGCGACAAGACAATGGTATCGCCGTCGAAGCGGCTGAAGAGACCAACGGCACACCCCAAGAAGCCGAAGATGGTCGGGTGGCTCAGCGCCCGCCTCTTCAGCGAGGAGTTATGGACCGAGTTGCCGACTTCATGTGGGGCGATATCGAGGTTCGAGAGCTGGACATTGGTGGACGCGATGACGAGGCCGCCCATGACCATGGCCACGACAGCGAAGACGATGATTTTGACGACGATATGGATGAGGATGACCAGGACGGCGTTGAGCAGGATCGAGAGGTTGTCGAAGCTGCTGTGGCCGCCGGCCTTGATCCTGAAGCAATCGATGATGCTGAAGATTTCGAGGGTATCATGGAACTGATCGGCATGCGCGGACCCATTGCCGGCCTCTTCCAAAACGCCATCTTCTGTGTCGTCCTTGTTTCAGTAACGATCTTTGTCTGCGTCTTCGTACCATACAATCTCGGACGAATCAGCGTATGGGCAGCTATGAATCCCATGCGCCTAGTCCGTATGCTTTTTAGCATGACCAAGTTCATTCAAGATGTAGCTGTCGGTGTTATGGCCGGCCTGGGCAGTCTCACCCTATCTCTCATTTACACAACAGGAAGGATGATGGGCTTCCCTGCTAGAAATGGGGTTGGCTTGCTTATGACCAAGACTTTCAACATCTTCATGAGCGCGTCTAGCCGGGTTCTTGAAAGTCTCACCAGCGAATTACCTATCATCTCAACTACCGAGATGCAAAACTTCTCCGCCATCAGCCACGAAGCACTTCTAAACCTCAAATCTTACTTGTCTGGCTCCCTTGTTGCTGTAGGCGACATCCTGAGCTCTATTTTCGACCGCGACCTCATAGCAAACACCAAGCATGTGGTATCCCTTTCGTCAAACGCAACTGTGTATGCGTGGAACGCCGCTCAGGATGTTCCCATCAGCGTCCTCAACCCTGGCTCATGGGTGATCAGCTTTAGTGTGCCTGAGACCTCGACGATTGTCAATCCCGCGTTGTCGTACTGGTCAGGCACCGACCGATTCTGGGCAATCCTCTGCGGATACTTCACCTTTTCGGCCATTAGTGCGCTCTACTTGCGACGCGGTTCCCCATTCTCCACTGGACAGACAGGCCAGGAGTGGGAAGCTTCACTGATCGACTTGCTCAATCAAGCCAGCGGCGTCATGAAAGTTATTCTTATTATTAGCATCGAGATGCTTATCTTCCCGCTATACTGCGGCCTCCTCTTGGACGTGGCTCTTCTCCCCCTCTTCGAGGCAACCACCCTCAAATCACGGGTCGCCTTCACGATCAACTTCCCGCTGACCTCGATATTTGTGCACTGGTTCGTGGGAACAGGGTACATGTTCCACTTTGCCCTGTTCGTCTCCATGTGCCGGAAGATTATGCGCAAAGGTGTTCTCTGTAAGTTGTCTGTCTTGTGTCCTGTCCGTTCACCTGCTAACTCCGACAGACTTCATCCGCGACCCAGACGACCCAGAGTTTCATCCCGTCCGCGATGTGCTGGAGCGCAACGTCATGACACAGCTGCGGAAGATCCTTTTCTCTGCCTTTGTGTACGGAGCACTTGTCATCGTTTGCCTCGGTGGCGTTGTCTGGGGTCTATCTCTTAGCCTTCCCAACGTACTGCCGATTCACTACTCCTCCAACGAGCCTGTTTTGGAGTTTCCTGTCGACCTGCTGTTCTATAACTTCGCAATGCCTCTGGCGGTCAAGTTCTTCAAGCCCAGCGATGGCTTGCACGCCATGTATACCTGGTGGTTCCGGAAGTGCGCCCGAGGACTGCGCCTGACTTGGTTCCTATTTGGCGAGCGTCGCATTGATGAAGAAGGGATTCTGGCTTTGCGTCCCGGTTCAGAACTCCTGAATCTACCATGGTGGAGGCGATGGTTTCTGGAGGTCAACAAGCAGAACCAAGTTGTGCCGAAGACATGGGAAGACACCTTCGAGGGTGGCACAGCCAAGCCAACATCCTCGATTCCGAATGATCAAATGATCGTTTTGAGCCTCCGCAAAGCTCGCCTCGTCGAAACCGGACAGTTGATCGAAGATGGCCACTATGTGCGCACACCTGCGTCAGACCAGGTCAAAATTCCCAAAGGAAGACGCGTCTTTATGCCGGTTTCCGAGAGTAACTCTCGGCTGGACGGCAAAGACGACTCCCCCGACACAGACCTGTACTCGACAGACCAGTATCAGTTGGTGTACATCCCGCCGAACTTTCGAGCCAGGGTCTTCCTGTTCATCATGTTCATCTGGATCTTTGCTGCTGTCACGGGCGTTAGCTTCACAATTGTGCCTCTCGTCTTCGGTCGCAAGATGTTCAAGGTCCTTATTCCTGCTCACATCCGGACCAACGACATATATGCTTTCAGCATCGGCATCTACATCCTTGGCTCCGCAGCCTACTTCCTCTTCCATGCCCGCTCCATGTTCAAGAAGATGACGGCTTGGGCTTCTTCTACTCTGCAGTCAGTGTGGCAGAGCAATGCTCCGATGGGAGTCGCGCTCATGGGCATTCAAGTTGCCAGGCTCGCTTATGCGTATGCCATTCTGCTGGTCGTTTTCCCTCTGATCCTGACCGCGCTTATGGAACTGTATTGTCTCATTCCCCTTCACACCTACATGTATCCGCCTACACCTTACATCGCCGAGACCAACAACAGCGGGCAATTCAAGGACGGCATCGTCGTCTCCAACCAGCACACAGCAAGAGTCATACAGTCATGGACTCTGGGCTTGCTTTACGTCAAACTTGGTGCTCGTGCCATCACCAGTCTATACGAGGGCACTCGCATGGCCCAAGCTGTCCGGGCCGTTCTGCGTCGCGGCTGGCTGCAACCCGACGTGCTCGTCCTCACGAGGGCGTTCGTAGTGCCTGGCCTCCTCATCGGGGGTCTGGCGATCTTTGGCCCCCCTTACGCGGTGGGTTGGATGGAGTCTCACGGCGTCCTTGGAATACCTGCACCTGCACCTCACGAACTAAAGATGATTTACCGTCTGTCGTATCCTGCCGCGGCGTTCAGCGCGCTGGCTGCAATGGCTTTTTGGAGCATCGTGGGCGTTTTCAACAACTGGAAGGCGCGCATCAGGGATGAGGCCTACCTTATTGGGGAGAGGCTTCACAACTTTGGTGTTGGCGCTGCTGGTGCCGCGGGTGCGCGTGGCCCCTGGAGAGTCAGGGGTCGGTTGTAACACGGCACGTGGTCACTGTACAAGCTGAGGTTTCAATCGTCCACTCATGATCATAGATGGAAGAGCATCTGGCGAATAGGGGTGTTTCGTGTACTTTGTTCAGAACAGAGGGCTCATAGCTCATATATATAGGACAGCGTCCGTCCTTTCCATACCCAGTTCTAGTAGGTCCATATTCTCATTTAATTGGGTGTGCAAGCGGGCGATGCACTATTGAGACGCAACATACTTGAATGGTGTAAGTGATGCGGGAGCACTGGACCACAAGCAGCCAATGTCTCATGTGCGGGACTCAAAGTGTCTTCTCATTGTGCCATCGACAATCGCGGTTTCGCACAGTAGCACAAACCCAACTAGTAACCCCTCATATCGTTCAATGCAAGTCTCATGGCCCGATGTTTTAGATGTATAAATAAGTTCTCTCAGCCGCGAAAATGTCCCCCACAAAACATCTAGAAGAGCATGGCGGCTCCGCCAACAGCAGCGGCAACAGATGCGAACACGCCGGCTGCAGCGCCGACGGAGAAGAGGTTCCCGGCGATGCGGGGAGCCGCGTTGGGCGTGGTGGAGGCAGAGGTGGCAGGAGAGCCGGAGCCGGAGGGCGTGCTGCCGGCGTTGATGAGGGCGGTCAGGGAGGGATCGCTGGTGAAGTCGGCGGTGATTGTTGCGTTTTTGCACTCGGAGCGGGTGGGGGCCGTGCCGGAGACGAAGTTTACGGCGGAGCACTGGGGTTTTGTACGTTAGTTGAGGCTCTTTTCGATGGCATTGGTCATCTGGATCACGGTCTCCGGAGGGGCGTCCTCGGGGAGAAGGTGGTGTTTTTTTTTCTTCTTTTTTTTCTTTGTCTTTTTCATCACTTACAGCGTACAGCAGGCCGTCGGGCGAATGCGCTACGACGCCGATGATTCCCTTCTGGCCGGTGAAGTTGGACGGCACGACGATCTGCGGCTCGCAGAAGTTGCCGAGGCCGGTCTGCATGACGATGGGGAAGACCTGGGTCCATCCTCCGGCGGCGGTCTGGTCGAGGGTGGCGCGGAAGAGCCAGTTGGTCTGGGGATGGCCGTTCTCCATGCCGATGGCATCGCCCTCAACGTGGAAGTCGACCGTCTCGGAGGAGGACGACGGCGTGTAGCCGCCGCAAGGGGCGGTGCCCTGCTTGTCGTCGCTGTCGCCGAGGGGCTTGGGGATGGAGAGGGAGAAGTGAGCTGTCGCGAGGGAGGTGAGGGCGAGGAGGGGGAGCAGGATGCGAGTCATTTTGGCGGTTGGCGATGTGATGGGGTGAGGATCTGTTGGATAGAGCGCGGGTGAGGTGTTTGACGAGACGGTGATTAGAGGGTCTGGGTTGCTGTAGATCCGGATGCAATGGCGCGCAGCGCAAGGTTAAAGATATTATGAGTTGGGTTTGAGGTAGGACGATGAAGACCGAGACAAGGTTGACGGGACACAGGGGCTGTTTATGAACGGAGGCACGAGAATGGGAATTGTTCAATTGAGGAGGGGAATCTGTCCTAAACAATGGTCTTGTAGGGCTAGCCTGGCTGCGCCGGTTGTCTCGAACAAGCCTAGGTCAGATAACAGCAAAAGCTCTTTTGCGGTACGACATGAGCGGACTGTGTTGAGTGTCTGTCTACATACAAGATGAGGTACCTGCGAGTTGTGGAGAGACGGCAAGTCCTGCCGTATCGTTATGGCTAGGGGGCCTACCTACCTGAGACGGAGCTCGATCTGGGGTTCCCGGGTACGGATACAAACGACGAGGTCGGGTTCGATGAGAGAGTCATTATGTACTCGGGACTCGGCACAGGGATCGGAGACTATAGAGGAAAGTGGCCGTGACTGGTCCGTCTGCTTGGCTTCTCCCGGTGGGAGAGGAAGTAAAGTAAAACTTGCTCACTGCATACTCCGCCGACTAGCTTCAGAGCTTCACGGCGATGGGGGTGGCATATTTACCTCCCTCTAACATGCAGGGACAACGGGATGTCCCCAGGCTCTGAGCAGACTCGTTCGGGAGGGCCATTTCCCACCCCAGAAGCCGATGAGTGAGGCTCTCGTACGGGGCCCCCGAGGATTCGATGTAATTTAAGTTGTCTTTCAGCGGTTTCTGCTCAACCGACAACGAGGTTGCGATAAGCATGTCAAGAAGTCGTCGCAGGGGTGGGCACATGCCGTTGCGGAAGAGTCCAAGTGGGAGGGATGGTAGTTAACCTTGATCGGATTAGCTCTGAGATGTGCGCAGGGGCTCGTTGTCTTTCTGACTAGGGTCACACCAATCACAGGACCGGAAAGGGGGAGGATGTCATTGAGAGGGTTTGAGCAAATTGTGGCGTCTGCGCGTGTGCAGGTTGGGAGCATCCCTGCTCTGGGCTCGCTCGGGGTGCGTTTATAAAGACTTTTTTTGAGTGATTGATCTGCCGTTCTGAGCATGTTCTGAGGCAACATGTCTGGAGAGTTTGTGACCTGGATGGCTCAGGGTGCTGCTGTGCCGAGCTTCTTGGGACTGACGAGGCAAACACAACATGTTGGCATTTGCACCTGTTTGTGGAAACTCGAGGGAGGCGAAGGATAGGGGACGAAGTGAAGAAGCATTTGGAGAGACCGCCGTTGAAGGCCATCGAGTGGGTGTAAGTTCGAACCAGAGTTGAGAGCCAAGCACGTCAACCCCGCGTCTCCAAATAAGCGTTCCGACAATTAAAGCAGAGAAACTTCCTCTGAAGGTAGAGCCCGGCTCCTGGTTACGTTACGTTGTTTAGACAAGGCCTTGTTGGGTTTACTATGGTGTCAGGCCAAAGTTTTTTACCCCTGTCGGGTACCTTGGGTCCACATCAATGGTCAGACCATACTAATCTGGGCTTAGGCAACATTTAGGTACTTTTCTTCCCAACTGCTGATTTTTC
>LFIW01001859.1:0-12404 GCA_001625285.1 Colletotrichum incanum
TACCTCTGGAAAATGATTGTCCATTTCAGCTTGCGACCGCTTCAGGATCTGGAGCACCTACAACTTCACTAAAAAGGCCACAGAAACGACCGACACGTGCCCAAACAATCTCCTTACCCTGACTCGCCAGCACAGATGCTGCTGCGGCCTACGAAGTATTCCTCCTAAGCCACGATGCTTGGTCCTCGAGTTAGCAGTTGATTGGAGGCAGTTTGACCGAAATGTTCGTCACTTCGGTCTAGGCGTCTGCTCAACCAAAGTTCGGTCCCTTGAAGATTTATTGCCGAACTCGGCTCACTGGTTTGATCCGAAGAGCGGGGTAGATTACTTCTGCATGAGGCTTTCACATCACGCTTCAATTACCACCGCGAGGACTGCTCCACACAAGCCCCTGACCCTACGTCGTGTCCAAGACACTCGAATTCTACGCCCGTTACGAGAAACCAACAGTTGCAACAAATGCAAAAGATCCAACACCCTAGTAGGTTCATCAGACCCGCTGTCGTCGTATTCAGGGGGATGGTGGTGATTCGACCGCAACGGTGACACGGTGAGCCCCATCTAATACGCGGGGTCTATTGGACTTCGGCGGTAACGTACTTGGAACGAATCCGTACAGAACGGAAAAAAAGGTCCCGGGGTGCCAACATGTGCGTTCAGCTACAGAGGCCGCTGATGGACCACTGTAGCCGGCTGCTGAGTACAGTCTGAGCTCTACCTGGCTGAAGCAAGCACTAATGGACATCCACCAGCATTGACTCTCATCGGCAGACTTGACTTTGTGATCTGTGACTTGAAGACTTACCAGATAGCAGTGGCCCTTTGTAATATGCCTCTGGCGGACGGTCATCTGCTAATGTTGCCACTAAGCCCCAACAAAGCACAGTGAAGTCGTCGGCGAGCATCGCCTGACCTAGCAGGACACCACACAGTGTTAGCAACTCAATTTTCATTAGTATTCGTTGCCTCCGCCCATGCCATCACACCCCGCTATCATTGTTGATGAATGAGCGGAAATTGCGATGGGATGCCCCTCAGTAGATGTGTCATGGCCCAAAGGTCTGGGGACTTCTTGAAGGTTACATAGGTAAACTGACGCGCCTGAATGCGGCACAAATCTGCTGAGCTGCAGTTCCAAGAGGGTTCTATGCCGGATGACCCAGTAAAGCACCCGAGTCCATGCATATTGCATTGGTTGCTTCAATCTCAGCTCAATTCACGTCGTGCTCTGGCTGACAATTTCCGATGTCAAGGCCTTAATTCCGATCAGAAAGGATATCTAATTCTCAGGCTGTCGTCACATGATGCGCATCAGCTGCTGGGTCATTACCCGTTGGTGATGGCACAGGCACTTCTCGTTCTTGCGTCTGAACTAGGGGACAAACTTCCGCATCAAGTCTCTCACTGGCCGTCAAATCCCGCTGTCGCCACAACTTCCAAGAGCGGCAAAATGTCCGACTTGCATGGAAGCGCTCTCCAAAGCTATGAACTCCACTTGGCGCCAGATCGTCCTACAACCTCTAACGTCCCCGAGTTGATACCAACAAAGCCTTGGTTCGAGTCACGGTGTGAATTTCCACACGAGAGCATGCAATTCGGGCGTTTGTTTTTGTTCCCTTGGCCACTTGCATCCAGCTTGCGTAGAGATGGACCATCGATAGAAGGACATTCTTCGATTTCAGAGCAATCGAAACTACCAGGCATGAATGGTCATGATTACACCAGAGAAATACGAAATGCCGCATTTTTATTAGTGTTACGTCTCAGCTCTCAAAGGCTGCGGGGCGAACTGTTCCTACTTTTACGTCACTCCCGCAGGGGCCGGCCGCCACCTGAGCCCCTGACCCTAAGTTATGCTCAAGCCAAATATTAGGAATACAATGCCTCAAACTACTCAAATTGTTGTACTCAGAACACGAAAAGCATGTCGTGATCTCCAATGATGTATTTGAGGGTGGAGACGGAGCCGAGCAGCCGTTGCAGCCGGCTTACGATGACAAGTCCACTCACAGACCTTCTCCGTATCGGATACCACAGCGATCTAGAGGACTTTATTTTCTCAGTGAAAAACAAGTTGTCATGCCGCGGCTCTGCTTTATGTACGATGCTTACCCGGGTGATGGCTGAGGCCGAGTAACACGTGATTAGAATCACCTGAATTCGTGACCGGGGCAATCCTCGCATATTCCTACCTGGGCACCGAAAGACTAAAAGTTATTAGGAGAAAAACAGGCTTGGTTCTTCGCAGAAGACCCTAGGGCTTTTTCTGGTCGGTCGCTCTCAAAATTTGGTAATTTCGGCTCTCAGAGCTTTATAGAATGACCCGTCCCCGGCTTTGGAGTCGCTGCTTTATGACTCACGCGAAGCCCGCGAAAATGTTCTCGTGACCAGTACATTCCCGCACTGAAACACTGGAGTAATCATGGTCCAATATAGGTATTCTATTTGATCCTGTACCAAAAGACCTTCCCATCGCTAACAGATGACTGTCCGTTTGTTAAGTATCGCCTCAAACCCTCCCCAGCAAGAATACAGAAGACCCGAGGTCCAAAACCCTCCAGCGGCGACCGAAGAGGTAATGAGCAGCTCTCATCCTTAGGATTTTTCATGCTATTAATGCTCATCTAGGAGGCACACAAAGATGGCCTGGATTTGTTACATCAGGTTTTCATGACGGCCCTCAATGGGAAATTCTTCCAGCTTCGGCCAAAGCCCAACAGTCTGATCCTCGACGACGAAACACGCACTGGTATTTGGGCTATTGGAGCGGGCGAGTAAGTGGGCCATCCGTATTCGTGGGCCGATAAAGCTAGAAGCTGAACCACTGTCACAGAGAGATCCAAGCAATCGGAGGGGAGGTATTCGGGTTTAGTGCGTTGAATTTGCAGCCGGACCAGTATGTCTTGAGAAGCCGCAATATGTTTTAAGCTGACCGTCCCCCATTCGAAAACTCCCCAGCAACGTTTGTTTCTACCTGGGGAACCGTGAAACCCTATGGGCGCGGGGAGATCGGTTCGATTTGATCCACACACGAGTGCTCCCTGACGACATGAGAAACTGGCCAGATTATTACAAAAAGGCTTATGGGCATCTCAACGTAGGTGGCACTCTGGAGATAGAGGCGCTGAACTTGGAGCTCTTTTGGGACTGCGAAGAACCAACTTTTAACCGAAATTGGTTTCTGGATCACTTAACCAGGGCTCCCACATATGGAGACAAGCAGTATCTGAACTTCAAGTACACAAAACAGCTCCTCGAGAATGCCGGTTTTCGCGACATCAAAGAAACTACCATTAACCTACCAATCAACCCTGTGGTCGCAGGGAACACCCACCGTCAGAAACTTGGTAATCACTTCAACTTCGGCTTACAAGTCCTTTTCAAAATCAGAGATTTTACGCCGCCAGGTTCCGAATCCCACCCTCCATCTTTTGACTGGATTTATAGCCTACGTAACCGCGCTTATTGCAAGCTGTGAGTCTTTAGTGGCTTTGCGCACCCAGTGATTGCTCAGAGCTCTAACATCCTCTACAGTGTTGTCTGGACTGCGAAGAAACCGCTAGGATTCTGGGACAGCGTGTTGCGTTAGTGTATGGTCTCCACAAGATTAACGGGGGAATAACGGGAAATTATCACGAAGTCATTTTCAAATTATTGATTAGTTTTTCTGCTGAACACTAATGGAAATCGGCAACAGTTTAAGCCAGTCCAATTCGTGTCATTGTAGTAGCATGAAAACGACGCAGCAGGGCTTGTGTCGCGCTCCGCGTCGCTGAGATCGCGTGCATTATGTCGGCAAACAGCGAGACCAGAAAAAAGTAGTTAGCTTTAAATAAATGTAAACACGCCGACATGATCAGTTCTCATCTTGGTATCGCACTATAGGTCGGGCATCCGAGTGGTCCCTTTCAAGTACATTGTAGTTATCAGACTGCGCGGAAGCATGGTTTTGGCTGTCGGCAGCTCACACAAAAAGAAAAATGGTCGCTTTCGGCAGACCACAAGTCTTAAAACAGTCGCCACCCCCCCGACTCCAATGCTAGACTCAACTGAAGGTCGGCACCGGGATCGAGATGTCTCAATGGTCCGATGGCCGCGTCCTGGTGGGCTGTTGGATTAGTGCTGTCGCAAGCGGGAGCTTTGTGCCCGAACTCCCACCCTTGCACAATTTCAGCAGAGATTTGGCTGCAAACTCCATTTTCTAAGGTTGCTGAATTTCGGAAGCAGGAGAATGGCGCTCGGTGTTAGCGGTCTACGGAAGCGTTTCCAAAGTCGCCAGGACCACACGAAAGCCGTAACGATGCAGCATGTACAATTGGAAGACAGCATCAATGCGCATCTTTCGACGCCTTCTCAGGCGCAGAGAATACCTTGGGGCATGCTTCATTATGTTTGTCAGTTACAGGCGCCGCGAGTCCTGTATATCATAGATTAGAACAAGCTTGGGCGACGTTTTGAACGCTACATAGTCTGCCCAACCACCATCATCATGGTTCATACCGAAAAACGACAATCTGGCGTTGAAGGTCGAGCAAGAGGTTTGACATGTAAGTATCCATGCTAATTTCAACTGCAGGTCAACTGCCATCGCCAATGGAACATTTAGATCGCACATCTAACCTTTAATGTAGAGATGTCTGGACGGCGCGAAAGCCACCGACGAAAGCATGGGGTTTTCTTCAGAGCGATCCAGCTTGGCATGGCGCACAATGACTTGAGCTTGAAGGTTAGAGAGGTACCGGGGAAGTCCTAGTGTTCCTTAAGAAGGGGCTTGATGAGGGCGAATATCGAACAGCTCTGATGTGTATATACCTTGGTAGAAGGGTAGCGATGGCCGGCCGAAGGACCATGATCACAGTACAGGGCGTAGTGCCAGGAGCGCTAATGTTCGACCGCGTCATTTGGTGGGTTGACTCTTCGAACCCTTTCGTCAGCGGAGCCACGGCCTAAGTCAACGCCAGAGTTCGTCCATCTTTTGTCAGGACTTCAGCACCTTCCTTCAGACTATGGGTCCAGAGCGTACAGAGCAACGCCTCAACACCATCCTTACCTCGCTCAATTTCGTCTGTCGCTACGTAACATTGGCCGAGAGTGCTAGCTGCTCGTCGAGTTACCTTTTCGGCGCAGAGGCGTGGCCGACGGTGACCAGAAGCGCACTGACAGGCCCAACCCGTTGTTTTCAGGCAGCCTCAAGCCCTGACATTGCTGTTGTGATCCTGGGCGGACGCCGGATGTGGAGCGCGCAGTCCCCCGCTGCTTTGGAAGCCCCAAGCCTGGACGGGATGCTTTCGAGCCCGGCCCAATCCATGCCCCGGAAACGGGAGGCCCAATTGACTGTAGAAGGACGCAGATGCACCGGCCAGACCCTGCCAGACCTTTCCGACTCAAGCCTTGGGCAGGGGCGGTGTTCCTCGCGAATACTGAGCCCCCTCCCCTACCAACATTACCAGCCTGACACACGACACCCAGGTTGCAAGATGCTTTGTCCATAGGCAGTGGTCCGCCTTGGGCTTTACCAGGTCATTGCGCCCCATAGGCACCGGGGTATGATCATCGATGATTGTTACCATGTAGAGTGAGCCATCTTGACAGGCCAATCTGGCGGCGCAGACATGGCAATGAAATGAGGCAACTCACGGGCCACTTTCATTGCGGTGGCCGGCCAGCACACTCTGGGCTGTACTTTTCTGTCCGAATGCTTTATATACCCTTCGCCCCATTGTGAACAAAAGATCAGCAGGCGACATATCGCACCGACAGACAGAACATGAACTCCGAGATTAGCTCTGCGCTTCCAGGAAGCGTTACTCCATTCATCAATCCTGGCGATCCCGATGACTCCGACGATGAGCGTTGGGGTATCGAAGTAAGTGTGGCCAAAACTTAGGAGAGACGAAATTGGCTTTCAAGGTATTAAACTAATGCGCGCACAGTCCACTGCGAGTCTGCCCGATTATGTATATAAGGAAGAGTCAAGATATAATCGACCGTACCGTACATCGGCCGGAGACTGTACGTGCTCATTAATGTCCTCCAGTTGTATGATTGGGAAGCTGAAAGTTAGAAGCCTATTTTTGCCCGACAGATGAGGTAAGCTCCTTGAAATCGCTCGAAGATACAGGCTAACGACCTTTCAGGGTGGCTACCAACGGTTAGGTAAGGAGCAAGTTCAGATACCCGCTGTAAGCCCTGTTAAAATTTTTTAGACCATCAGTACGAGCTGATCCGACATGTCCTCGGAGACAAATGCTTCTGGCCGGTTGTCCACCCTAGGAAAGCAAACCAGGCTAGAGTTTTGGACCTCTGTACGGGACTGGGAAGATGGGCTATGGACTACGGTAATAAGCGACAAAACTTTTGTCTTCAGCGGCTGACAGACTCAGCGGATTTATCTCTTGCCCAGTCTCAGGTCACGGGCGTCGACCTTCGAGTCATTCAACCCGCTTCGTAGGTGGACGACAGGACGGAGTCGGATGCTTGGCTAATACTCTCAGAGTCCCCCCCAACTGCACTTTCGAGTTCGAAAACTGCGAAGAGCCGTGGACCTTTGGTTGTAAGTTCGACTTCGTCCACATGGCTGCGACCGCCGGTTGCTTCAAAGACGTACGTGGTGTGATCGAAAAAGCCTACAAGTGCGTCTCTTTCCTAGCAAAATTGGCGCAGACTGACGAGTGCTTTGTTCAGGCATCTTGAGCCAGGCGGGATTTTGCAAATAGTGGACTTTGACCTCACTCTCCGATGCGCTGATATCACTTGCTCTCACGATGGCCCTGTGTTTCGATTCTTCCAACGCTACACGAAGGCGGCTGCTGCGCTGAAGCGTCCGATCGACATCGTGCTTCAATACGGTGAGATGATGAAGGCCGCTGGATTCAACGTATTGAAGCATGATGTTTTCGACGTGCCTACCAACTCATGGCCGCGGGATGAAGTGAAGAAAGAGCGAGGCCGCTTAATGGAAAGGTTCATTACCAGCGATATGAGAGGAATGTTCACGGACCGCCTGGTAAGGGGCTTAGGAGAAACAGAAGAACAGGTCATTGTTGATTGTGTCGCGGTCAGAGAGTACGTCACAAACCCAAAGAACGAGGCCTACTTCAATCTGTAAGTTACACTCAGTTCATTTGCAAACGGGATTTAACACTGCCTCAGCCACTGTTTTCTGGGCCAAAAACCAGAAAACGAAGCACAACAATCACGAGACGGACTGCCTTGGGTGGCGGGAGAAGTAGAAGTCGGTGCTCCGACGGCGGAGGGATTGCGAGAGTTGTCTACAAGAGTGCCGAAGAGGCCAGCCGAAGAGGATCTCGGCATGAACCGAAGCAAGCATCAGCAGAAATGCTCTGTTTGACTGGGTGGAAGGCCAGTCAGTTTCTATTAAGAATGTTTATGGAAGAGACTGGTGCAGAAGGCCAAACTACGATGCGCGACTTATTCTCAATGTGACTTGCACAAGCCGTCCCATTGCAAATACCATTGTCTAAGTTAGGTCGAATGCTAGAGTGCTATCGTCAAGGGACGCTCAAAGCCTGCGTCGCCGACACCTTCTCATAGGCTAAGACGAAGTGCGTTGGTACTTTTCCGCCGCGGCATCAGGGCAGCCTTCAGGGGACTGCTGGCTTGTGCAGCGGATAGGGCCTGAGCGGTGGACAGAGGCAGGCTTGTCGACCAGGCGCTTCGGATCGAGGCGCCTGTGGCACCACTCTGGAACAACCCCCTCTCCACAGTGCTCCTCAGCAAAGTTACCAAGAAGGGCGGCAACGAATGACGGACGATTGCCCGAGTTGGCGCGTGTCAGGGATCGGTAGCACTAGAGTGATATACGAACAAGCTGCGAACTCAAAAGGTAGGTATATTGTGATGACGAAGCTAAACGCTGCTCCCCCCCTCTCCCTTCGCATCTTCTGCGCCCTTTTTACTCTGCGCACTTTCCTCGCAAGGGCTGCGCCCTCGCTCCGCATACGAGGTGACCCACATTTCCTGCTGAGTCATAACGACTACTGACAGCGCGGGTGACGGAGATGGGCGCCCAGGAGGCTAACCACATCAGTTTTGCAAGGGGCATGATCTCTTTTCTCTTTGGTGAGACCCTGAGATGTTGATATTCAGGGGCCTGCCAGACTCCCTGTAGGCGGTCGGATCGTCGTGTTGACCTGAGCGGGCCGTCAGCACCAGAGTTCTGCTTTGTGAAAGCACTGCAAAGCATTTCCCCCGTCTGACAGGCCTCGTCGCTGGCTTTTGGTTTATACTAGAAGCAAATTCGGCCTGAATAGCGGCAGCACAATCGTCTCTGAATCTATTCCGGAATATTCGAACATAAACCAAGACAAAGACCCGCTGCCGGTTCCTCGCCGTCTCGTCATCGGGCTCCAGCTTGCAACTCAAGCGAAGCAGTGACGCAGAGCTCGCAGCCTCGATGGGTAAACTCCTCCTCAAGGCCGAGGGCCCGACAAAAACAAAGTGTGCCTCAGAGGAAACCATTGATTGGTTTCTGAGCAGCAAAACACAGTTATCCAAGTCATCATGGGCTTGTAATATCTTGCAGCAAGGCCCGGCTTGGGAAGGAAGTGCAAGGGTTTCGCAGCGCAATCAAGGCCTGTAAATCACCCTTACCGAATTCGAGACGTTGCTGCAAACACCATCCCTCAGCAAGACCCTCAAGGTCCATCCCCTTGGAATCGGTTATTCGTGCCCAGTCGCCCACGCTTCGTGCAATCGCCCCACTCCACTAGAGCAAGTTATCCTCGCATCCAGACTGCAGCCTTCATCGTGTCTGTGTGGCCGACTTGGGTGTCGGCCAACCGCTTTCCACAGACCGTGTCGGAAAAATCAAAAGACAGTCGCAAATTGAGAGGACACGATTGGTTGGTTGTCCGGCGCCTCCTCGCTAGCGTTGGGACAACGGTTGACGCAGACGAGCGCATGATTAGATGGCCTGGGCCAGCCGCATTGGCGTTCCGATGGAGCGCGTCATTCCCCCGAAACTCCGCTGCGGCGGCTTGTACAGTAAAGGGGTAGCGTCGCAGGCGATAAGCCGACCCGGTGGGGTGCCCTTTTCTCCTTGGAGAAGGGGGGGGTGGGGGTGGGGCGCAATGATGAGACCACCAATTTTCAGCAACGCGGGAATAAGGGTTTGATGCAGCCCGCACGCTGTGGTTTGTCGGTCAGTTTCTCCGTTCACCGATGTACCCCAAAGTACCCCAAGCCCGCCCAGTAGACAGGGCTGCAGTCCAGCACCAGATCTGGCTTGCATATTGCACCAAGGCTGGCCACCTCGATTCGGGAGGAAGCAGATGCTGCTGTCAAGGGACCCCTGCACATGGACAGCACAACGCAGCCAATCACGTCAGACTTTGTCAACGACGCATCCCCTCGGCGAGCTTCTCGCCAACCCGTCCGAATCAAGCAATGCGATGCATTCTGCTGCACCAACACAGCGAACTTGAGCCCTCGTTCCCCTATGCTTGGCGGAATGTGCTGCACCAATAGCCATATTTTGCCCACCCAACCAATCGCGGCACCCCCGGGCTTCATATGCCCCGCTTCATTGCTGGCAGCACGTCAGAGACTGCTGAGGCAGGGAACTATCCCGCAGGGACGAACATGGTAGTTGTGTGATATGGTCGTTGTGTGTACGTAGTCAAATGGACGGTCGTTTCCGTTGAAGTCTCTCCTAAACATTGAAAGCTTGTGCAAAAGAGGAAGAGATTTATGCTCTATACTGTAGGCTTCCTGTTGTACATTGGCCTTCTCACAGGCGCTGGAAGTCCACGACAACCACCCTCGGAAAGCACGGCCCCGGATGCGTAAGTATAATTGTTCATCGTTGCCGTTGAAATCGTGTCTCTCCGCCGAAATCTCCGTCTCCATGCATCCTCCACCACGAGGAATAAAAAGTGTATTCTTTCGCAATGTTCCCGCGTTTCAGCATTTGTTTGCAGTCTTCTTGTAAATGAAGCGGATGTAGTCGAGTATAAACTCTGTCAATGGCCGGTGACTGTGGTGCAGTGCCAATGGGAGCCAAAATAATACTCTAAGAATCAAGTGTTTCAACGTAACTCAAGACATTGTAATTTAATTGAAATATTCACTGGAACATACTGAGGCAAAGTCACATCAACCGCCGCTCGGCTGCGATGTACCTACCGTCCGTGACACACGTAATTATCCACCAAGTATCGCCTCATAACATTGGAGTCTATTAGCCATACAGTAGAGTTATGGTGATCAACTAACCTTTCTGGTTAACTCCTCTAACAGCCCTCCGGCTGATAGCCCTCTTAGCAAGTTCCGGAATGGTCGTTTGCCTCCGATATTATTACCGTCAATGAGCAAAGCCATTGTGTGTGTCGGGACAGTTTCCCCTTATCCTGTAGCTTTCGTAATGTTGCACCGCAAAAGATGTCAAGAAAGGATTCGATCCGATAGTCATCTGTTGCCCAGGTCTCTTCGGCCTTCAGAGAGTGAATCAGGCCTTCGTCTTCGGAGCCCTCCAAAGCTGAGGCAGCATCTCGCCCTCATGATGTAGCATTGATGAAAGTAGTATTCTCCCATAACGACGGAATTGCTTCCCTAATGGAGCGCCGCTCTGGCTATGGAGATGCCCCTACATCTACGCTCTCATTCACAACCTTCAATCTTGGCAGCTCCGTTGGGACAATCGACCCTGCGGGGGTGATCATTCTTCAGCGTGATGGCACAACTCCGGAAGCTGTACATCGACAGTGTGTAGCGTTCATCGATTCCAACGCCTCACAACCACCCTTTCATGTCTTCAGCACTCTTCAAGCTGGGCCACCAAAAACTCGCTGTCCAGGGATGGTTCCTTGTCCCGCAGCTCTTTTGATTGATCTGAACCAATGAACGCCCTCGGTCCAAATCCCAAAAACGTACAGTAAGGATAGTTACTTTTGTTCGATACAGTAACGTTACCCGATATCCGTTTGGCCATAAGGAACACTCCGTTTCGTCGAGCCCGTTGGCTCAAAGCGGTGAGGGTTTTGAAATTGCTTTTATCTACCACCAGTAAAGTGAAGTCCAATCTGAAACCAAGAGCAGCATGTATTCTTCGCACCGCGTTCTTATCGTGTATGACTATGTTGGCAGAGATCGGGTCGGTCGTGTAGGTGTTGGCGAACTTGAAGCTTATCTACACGACAGTGTCCGTGGTTGCAGCTAATACACAGTTCATTGGGGAGGCTCATGCCACCTTGACCACAGTGGCACTAAGAGTATCATTAGCAATGAAATACACGATAGGCGGGCAGAGAAGATCTGCCTATCTACCTATGGAGGATGCGCACGCAGGACCACCTAAAGGTATACTTTTTTCGTGGGGGCTAGTTAGAACTCGGGTTGTCAGTGGCTGAGAGATATAATGCCAGAGTAATGTAGTATAGCAGTAAATCTCGAGAGAAAGGAAGTTGTACTATGGTTCCAGGTAACTGGAATAGACGACGGCGAAGCGCTTCTCTTCAGATTCGTTTCCTGCAACCCGCTAGCCTTTCCTCGTCCACGTCTCAATCCACCAGCATACCCTTTTTGGCAATTAGCATGCAGCGGGACCGTATGGGAAGGAGCGAGTTGTCAAGCGGTCACGCTCGTAAGCGATATCTCGTGCGGATGCGAGATGTTTAGGCCACGATACCCGTCGGGCTTTGGGAGGGTGGTATGGGAGGCTATCGTGTGGATTGGCTAGGCTACCCCCTCTGGGCGCTCAATTGAACTCCGAAAAGTGGCAATTGGGCCTTAAGAAGTCTGTCGAAGCCGGAACTGGAGCTGTAAGGGGATCAGACCTTCTTGGAGACGCAGGGTGTATGGCAAAACATGCTAGTATCTGATCCCTTAGAGACCGCTACATTGTATGATCTTAAATATATTAGGCAGATGTCGCAATTGTCCAAACTGCCCCCTCCCGGCATAGTTGAAGGCCCCTCTCAACTTTGCGGAGCGCGAAGCGCGACGCCCAGTTCTCGTTGATTGATTGATTCCTATTGAGGGGGGAAAGGAAAAAGGTGGTGACTGATTGGTCGAACATGCTGCGGCCAAAAGCGACATCTGCATAATATGTTTAAGATCAATCCTGTCCATTAGCCGCCAGGTGCTTGTGAGGCATCCTGGTCATGTTATGCTTTTGTCGTGAACTTGGGTTCTCAGTCGATATAGTGACGCAGGTGGCTGAGATAGCTACTTCTCACACGACTCGCGCTACTCAGCAACCTATATTAGAGACGAATTCTTGCCTTGCAGATAGCTTCTCAGACAATCACTCTTCTACCTTTTAAAGCACAGATTGGGGTTCTCACCACAGCTTTTTTTTGGGTCGTAACATAACCCTTGGCCCACTATCGCCCCCCCCCCCCCCCCCCCCCCCCCCCCCCCCCCCCCCCCCCCCCCCCCCCCCC
>LFIW01001864.1:0-91361 GCA_001625285.1 Colletotrichum incanum
GCATCGTAAGTGCCACGTCTTTTAGCCTCATTGCTTTTCTCATTCAGAGTGTACGCTAGTACGAGTTCAGTCTGAGCTATCGCGCTTTAATGCCTGGACTATTGAATGCCGGCAAAGCAGCCACCTAGAATATGCGAGTTTAGGCAAAAAAAAAAAGAAACAAAAAAAAAGCCGGCATCTAGGTTGAGCTTACTCAGTACAAAGTAACAAGTGGCCCACTGAACGATTAGAAAGAATAGTGCCTGGACAAAAACATACAAAGAAAGAGGCTTCAGGAAAGGTCCACAAAGACCAGATAACACAAAGAAAGGGCCTAAAACGTATAGACTAGAGAAAGTAAAGTTCGTATGGTTCATTTTCTACCATCTTTGACTGCGAACATTAGATTGGAAGAATTAATTAGTTGGCCTAGAATGCGGCGCAGTTCCAAAACTAGCATTGGTGCCTGATAACTAGCCTCATAGCAGCGCGAGAATATAGGGTGGGGAAATGACAAATCGAACAAGACTTTCTAAACCATCATTGTATGTCCTTTCCCATAGCAGTGTCCGCCATAGTCCTAGACACCGTAATCATAGTGAAATACAGTGCCAGAGAGAATGATTATCATGATCCCTCTCCATTCAATCTTGTTCCCAATGCGGACGTAAAGAAAAACATTCCCTTCACGAACAATGAAACTAAACTGCACTTCTTGCTTTTCTTTTGCGCCCTACTTTAGTTTTACTTTCCTCGTACTGCCTGTTGTTCAGCTCCTAACCTAAACCATCTCTCGTATTTGTCCTTTTAGGGCGAGTATGATTGTTCTTGCATGACTGTTGCTCAACATCTCTTGCGATGCCTTCAAAGTGACACAGGATTCAGAGATTGTATCAATCATCGTCACGTAGAGTAGCTTTGAATTCAAAGCATCCTAGAGCTGGCGTGGCGCAGCAGAAGGATGGTTCACTCCATCTGACTTCACTGACCAGATCGGCTACTGGCAAGCGACAAGGAAAGGCCCAAACTATTCGCCGACGCAGTTCTCCAAAACCTCAACATACGGTACCACTACTACACCTAAAACAACCTGAATCCTTCTTCCCTGCTGAAAAAAAAGTCTCGAGCAAAGCCTTCTGTCGGTCTCTCAATCAATCTTCTGGCTTCGTCCCCACCCTAGATCAACCACGAATAGTTCTCTCAACTGGCTGAGTTTCTTTACAAGGACTTTCAAAGCTTTTTCAAAAAAGCGCTCGACCTTGACCAGAACCAGAGTAGGCTCGTCCGGCTCTTGAAGGTTGGCAATCAAATACCCAACCTCGCGCCTTGCGACCTGACGCAACGCCCGAGAACCGGGCAACGAGCCGTGGAAGATTCTTTGAAGTTACTTCTCCAGAGGTACCGATACTATCGAAAAACCAGGCACGGAGATAGCAGAGTACCTGAGGTTTTAACATTGAACTCGACAACACTTTATGGGCCATCCATGCCGAATTTCCTTTCGGTCGCCATGTGTGTTCCGAGGGGATGCCTGGCATTGACGTAGACAATGACAACTGAGAACCGAGACCTGGTCTGTATCAAATTCGTCATCTTGGGTGAGTACAACCATTCAGTTAGTTGGAGACATGAGACAGATATATCAACCCGGCTAGAGACAGCTAATTCATAGTAGATGATCCGAAAAGACATGGTGTGTTTTCGACAAGGTGGCATTGTTCACAGGGCCCCTCATCCAGGTAAACATTATACCCAGACATTGTTGCACGTAGAGAATACAGCGGGCGTAGAAAAGAAAAGAGGAAATCGCTACTACCACCACATGCTACTACGCCTTGGCTTTCTATGATACAGCCGGCGACATTTTCTCGCCGGTAAACATTGTGCAAAGAGCGTATGAGAGTATCACCAAAAAGCAAACAAGCAAATTAACGATCCCAAAGTTCCGTGTTAAGAAAATCCCCTGAAGCCACCCGTCCTTGAACGCCCGATGCTCGGCACATCCTCCGTAGTGCGCGCCCGAATGATCCCAACGTCTCATCATTGCATGTCCATAGTCTGCGAATTGCAGTCAGACGGCGAGGGCGACTACTCCTTCTTTGCGCTATCATCTGCCGGCTTCTCGTCGACATCCATCTGGTCTTCTTCAGGTTCGGAAGCCTTTTCCTCAGTCTTGTCGGTCTCCTTCTCCTTTTCTGGAGTGGGCTCCTGGGCGTCAACTGGTGCATCCTCGCGCGGAGCTTCATCCTTGGTCTCCTTGGGCTCGGTCACTTCTGCCTCCTTGGCAGGCTCCATCTCGGCCTCTTTGACAGCTTCAGTAGCGGGCTCGATGGTCTCAGTGGTCTCGGTGGTCTCTGTCATCTCGGCTGTAGCAGGCTCTGTGGGAGGCTCGGCCGACGGCTTGCGCGATGCTGGCTTGTCCTCCTTTTCTTCCTTCTCGGCAACCTTGGTTGGCTCTGCTTCGACCTCCTCCTTCTTGATTGTCGTCGTTGCCTCCTCAACATCAGCGCCGTCACCCATACCTACATCACCGTCTTCGTCCACAGCGTCGTCCTTCGGCGCCTCGGGTGCGGCCTCCTTCTCAGTGGCTGCCTTCTCTGGCACGTCCTCGGTCTCGACGGGGTTCTCAAGAGTGATGTCGGCATCCACAATTGGCTCAGCGTTGGGGGCTTCCTCGCCTTCCGGAGCACCGTTGAGTGGCGAAGGCGCTCCGCTGTCAACGTCTCCCTCAGCTTGGCGATAGTCGCCGAATGTGCGTTTCTTGGCGTTTCGAGGGCGCGTCATGCCATTTGCCTCGTCCATATCTTCGTCGTCGCTATCCTCGAAATCGGCCTCGTTGCGGGTGCGTTGCTCCCAGCGGCGCTGTGTCATGCGCTCGTCAGGGTGTTCGTCCTCGTCCATGTCGTTAAGCTCGGCTTCCTCTTCGTCAGTCATGCCACCGAAGGGCTGGCGAGGTACGTCCTGCATCTGCACAGAAGGAGCAGGTTGGGTGTGCCGAAGATTGTCGATGACAGCGGCCTTAATCTTCTCCAGGTACTCGAAGCTGTTGGAGTTCTCCATGTTCGAAGGACGGACGTTCAGTTCGAAATCGGGTGCATAGTACTAATTAATTGTTAGCCGTGTCTTAGGTGGGAACAGGGGGGGAACCTACTTCGTAGTACTCGTTATACGGCAGCGTCTTGGGTAGATGCTTACCAACAAGAACACCGGTCTCGAATGCCCAAGTTCGGGCGACGTTGCGCATAGTGTATCCACCACCACCAAGAACCAAGGTCGGCAGACCAAAGCTCTTCACGTAACCAACACAGTTGGCATGGCCCTCCATACTCAAGTTGAAGCAGCCCAATCGATCACCAGACAGACTGTCACCACCACACTGCAAGACAACAGCCTCGGGTTGGTAGAACTTCATGACGTGCTCGATGACTGGCTCGAAGATGGATTTGTATGAGGTGTCGTCGATACCATCACGAAGAGGAAAGTTGACGGCGTAGTACTTGCCGGTGCCGATGCCGATGTCGCGCAGTTCTCCAGTACCAGGAAAGTACTCTCCGTATTTGTGAAAAGACACGGTCATGACTCGATCGGTCGTGTAAAAGGCCTCCTCAACGCCATCACCGTGGTGGACGTCGATATCGATGTAAAGAACACGCTTCTTAAAACGGAGCAGTTCGAGGATGCCAAGGACAATGTCTAGAAGCTGGTTAGAGGGTGAACCGACATATCAATCATGGAATATAGCGTTTACCGTTGACATAACAGAAACCACTGGCTTCGCTCTTCTTGGCATGGTGAAGTCCACCAGCCCAGTTTACGGCGATGTCGCACTTTTGGCGATTGAGACGGGCGGCACCCTCCATGCTGCCACCAGCACTGATACCGCAGAACTCGAAAAGGCCGTCAAAGACGGGACAATCGTCTCCGACGTTGTATTTGCCCTGCTCTTTCTGGTAGGCGTCCATGTTGTCGGGTGTGACCTTCTGGAGGAAGTCGATGTATTCGTCTGTATGGAACTGGGTCATCTCTCCTCTCGTGGCCGGCTTGGCACGCTGCATACGATGGGTTAGTATTTATCGCGTCGCATCGCGGCTCCTAAGATATGACGTACGTAGATCTCCATGTTCTTGAATAGGTCGTAATGCATAATTAGGCTGTGTGCTAGGCGAATGCGGTGCGGCTTCATGGGGTGACCGGTAACATAGGCATAGTTGCCAATGTCAGAGTCGTAGAAATAGGCGACTTTCTTTGGCGTCGCGGAGCCATTGGCCAAGGCCACCGATCCGAGTGGTGACATGGCGTCGGTCGGTGTTCAGGTCGCGATAGTGTACGTCGTCGGCTATGTTTGGATGTGATAAGGGAGAATTGGTGGTGGGTGGGAAGGATGGGAAAAGGTGCGAAGGCTGCGCGTGGGAGCTCTGATCGGCTCGGCCCCAGATTTCCCAAGGCTGCGTAGAGGCAAAACCGTGGTCCAATGGAATTACGCGACGGCCGACAGGGGACTGAGGCTGACGGGGGATTATCGTCCAATTGGCAGAGGTGGGTGGTCGACAGCCTGGGTCGGCAGTACCAATGATCCGGTCAACAGTGTTGTTTGATTCGTCAGCAAGAGCCAGGGGTTGCCAGCCGAAATCGCCCAATGAGCGCGGCTCGTGGAGCAGACTTGGGGAACAGGGTCGACGCAGGTCCGACTTGGAGGGGCGGACCTACATCATCAGGAGGGTCTTTTGTGTACCTGGAAGTTCGTAGCATGGCGCTGTTAGGTTAGTAGAAACTCCGGACAGTGTTCCTCAAGTTGTGCTACAATAAACAACCTGCAGTGAACATCATCTAGGGAAGAGTACTGATCTATCAGCTGTAAACAATCGACATATCCAGCTTGATATGCAACCAGCATCCGTGCTTGCCAACATGAGGGCAGCGGGATCCAGTGCAGCGAGGGTAAGGGCAGTGTGGCTAGTGGCTGCGCTGAATGCGGCCCTTGCGTGGCTTAACCTGTTCGACCTTGACCTCGAGCCAGTGGCTGCGGTGCGATGACCACCGAGGCAAAATAAGTAAATTAAAAAAATCTACTTTTCAAAGAATATTGTGAACTGCAAGAGAAATGATATGAAGACAACCGTTTTTAATGTCAAAACAAACAATCAAACGTCTAAAGAGTTGCTTCTCACCAGTCAAAGCTCAGTGACCGCCACATCCACACGTGACTGTTTGTCAGCTGCAGTCGGTACGTACCGGACCAGGCTAGCTCCGCCGGGTCCTTTTTCGCCAGGCTGCTCAGAGCTGTCGTCAACAACTCACAACCCAGCTGCTTCCACCCATCTCCATCGCCTCAATCCGCCCCCTCCAAACCCTCCTCGAACAACCTCATCGCGCAACACCACTTCGACCCAGACCTACCGCCGTATTCTTCAACTCCAATAACCGAATAATACCTTCACAATGGAGCGTTTCAGGAACATGCTCCAGTCCCAGGGCCTGGGCGGCCTGGGCAGCCAACCCGGAACGGTAAGAGTATCCCACCTTTGTGAGCTGCATCGACAGCTCTGATAACCGACCCTCTCGCTATCATTCACTAATTTGGTGCACTAGGATAACACACAGCTCATCGACAACTCCGAGACCGTCTACATCTCTTCCCTTGCCCTTCTCAAGATGCTGCGACACGGTCGTGCTGGTGTTCCCATGGAAGTGATGGGCCTGATGCTGGGAGAGTTCGTCGATGATTTCACGGTGCGCGTGGTGGATGTCTTTGCCATGCCTCAGAGCGGTACCGGTGTCAGTGTAGAGGCGGTGGACCCGGTGTTCCAGATGAAAATGATGGACATGTTGAGACAGACCGGAAGGTAAGTTTGGACCACACCATCATTGCCGCGCAGCACACACTGACAAACGCGCTCCGACAGACCCGAAGCCGTCGTCGGCTGGTACCATTCTCATCCCGGTTTCGGTTGCTGGCTTTCGTCTGTCGATATCAACACCCAGCAGTCCTTCGAGCAGCTTACCCCTCGCGCCGTCGCCGTCGTCGTCGACCCCATCCAGTCCGTCAAGGGCAAGGTTGTCATTGACGCCTTCCGCCTTATCAACCCCCAGTCGCTGATGCTCGGCCAAGAACCTCGGCAAAGCACGAGTAACCTGGGTCACTTGAACAAGCCCTCGATCCAGGCCCTCATCCATGGCCTGAACAGACACTATTACTCCATCGGCATCAACTACCGCAAGACGGCACTCGAGGAGAACATGTTGATGAACCTGCACAAACACGTCTGGACTGAGGCTTTGGAGATGAACGACTTCAGACACGAGGCCAACTGCAACAAGGAGCGGTTGGAGAGCCTAGTCAGCCTGGCTGAGGGCTACGAGAAGCGTGTCAAAGAGGAGACCGAGTTGACGAAGGACCAGCTCAAGACCCGCTACGTCGGCAAGCTCGACCCCAAGAAGCACTTGGAAGACGTTGGCCAGCAGCTGATTGAAGACAATATTGTGTCCGTCTCGAGACAAATGATCGACAAGGAGGCGACAATGCCCAAGAAGGACGCACCGGCTGGTGCCAAGGACCACTCAAACGGCGATTCCATGGAAGTGGAGGAGGAGTTGTAAACGAGAAAAGGCCATGATTTAGGGACGGTCTACAGGCGGGATACCGGGACTTTGCCAGCACTGTACGATTAGGCGTTTGGGAGGTTGGGAACGCAACATCTAGAGATCCCGCCAGGCATAAGACGACTATGAACTCAATACCATGGTATGAACGACGTTGTTCTGAGCTTCTGGCTCCGTCTTGCTTCATCTCCGTGTGCGTGTGGAGTGAAACTATGGCCCTGACTGACATTGTGCGCCGACACAATGCTACAGGCAGGTCTTTGTGGGTTTAAATGGCATCCTTCTGACTGGACCGCTATATTGAAAGCCAAGGCCCACTGCTGCTGACCTGTGTTGTTTGCCTAACAATTATCCAGAACGAAGCGGAAGCACACACCGTCGTCAAAGGCGTTGTTCTGGGACATAGCTTCTGCCTACCAAGTCTCGGTAGAGCAAGTCAGTATCAGCTCGACTACTTAATGTCCAGCTTCGAAGCTGTTTGCCGAAGGAACAGTTGACATGAGATCAAGGATACGACTTGCTACGCTTATAATCTCAAGGCACTGCCAGGAAAAACGTCTTGGTACTTGCTTTCGAGTACGGTATGACTTCTTTACGTCCCACAAAACAGTCTCTTTGGGCGTCTTTCTTCTGTCTTCCATCGCTATCTAACTCCAACCATCAGAAACCCTACGATCGGCGCTCGACATCGATCGTAGGCCTCTATCACTTGCACGTTCATAATACATCCATCCACCTGGAAGAACGACATAGCAAATCAACCAAGAAACTTGGCATCGTAGAGGCGTTAGGACTACGATTCAGAAAAGCTCATCAGCGCATCAAGAACATGGCGCCCCTTCTTTTATCAAGTTCGTGTCGCAGTGATCGATGCCCGTTCTTGTGCAATGAGCCGGACGACCCGGACACCTGGACGAATGACTCTCATTCCACCTACAGAGGCGACGTTAAAGCCCCGCCTCAACCACATTCACACCCATTACCGTCTTGGCTCAATCAAAACCGGATGACGCCGGTGTCAACCTACCAAGTCCTCCACCGAATTGGCCAGACCTTCTCCCACGTTCAATACGCTGTCTGCGGCACCGCAGCCATACTGGCGTACGGCAACAACGCCCGCCTCTCCACCCATGTTAGCATCGTGTGCCCGGCCTACGCCCAAGACGTCATCAAGTCTTGGGCCGCAGCTACCAGCGGTATGCTGGTTTACCCCGGTGAACCAAACATCATCGGGGTCGCAGACATGGATGGGGACGTTTGGAAGGTCAAAATTAAGCCCATGGTCTCCGATGACAGCTTCGAGACACTCTCTACAGTGAGTTTGGGCTTTGGCAATGACAGGGCTGTGACGAACATATTGACGATGCCAGCGCTTGTGAACCAGATTGCTGTTGCATATGTGCTTGTTGGACCTGCCGCAAAGGAGAGGAACTTGGCAAACATGGCAGCCGATTTAATCTGGCTGGTAAAGGAGATCTGCAAAGATGATCGGCCGGAGCAGCGGCTCACAACGCAGAATGTTCCTGCGGTTAGGAATCCCACATTCTGGTTGGACTTCACGACTACGTACGCAGAACTCCCTGGGTTGTTCTACGATGCTGGGTTTCGGGCGGAAGGCACTCAAAGACCGCGTCAGCCTCAGGTGATGACGCTGGATCAATCGAATTATTTTGCACAGCGAAAAGACAGCTCGGGGAGAAGGACGCGATCCACGGCTGGTTATCACCCCAAGCTTTGCCGACGTTTGCGAGAGGGGCCCAACATGACGAGGGCGGAGCTTAGGAAGGTACTGTCGGGTTCTTCATCCCGTCGTAGATCGTCAGGTCGGCGACCTTCGAGTCATATGTCTCGCAGCAGACGAGAAAGCGAAGGTTTACATGTCAAACATCTCGAACTGTCTACATCAGCTTTTGCTAAAAGGATCTTACACTTTCTGCTTGGAAAGCCCCATAAGTCGAGGAGAAAGGCTTCCAGTAGCTAGGTGATGGTTATCCCGGAACCTCATATCCTGGTTCTTACTCAACGTACAAGCTTTTCTGTCAGCTTCGGGTTCAATTTTCTTCCCCTTTATTCACTTTGAATTGGTACGTCTTCTCACTGATGAAGCGCAATGCTTGTTGACATAATTCCCAAATGGGAGCCAGCTTTTTCCTCTAGTCTTTGCAGAAAATCTTCTAAGATGCATAGACTTTTACAAAAGAGACTCAGGTATTCTGGTCAGTCTCCATGATTTCCCATCTATAATCAACGCCTTCCCATGTATGACAATTGCATAGTCTTCTCCCCAGCCTAGCGCCATACTCGCTTATAAACAAAAGAAATCATCACTCAATTCCTTATATTCCCCCTATAAATACTGGCTCCTCGCAGTCTAAGCCCGTTGCTGGTACGGGTTCTGGTTGTGGTGTTGGCTGATGTACTGTTGCTGTTTATATTGTTGGTTCTGTTCCTGATATTGCTGCTGGTACTGTTGCGCATATTGCAGTGCGTACTGGTTGTTGTATTGCTGCTCATACCAGTTGCTGTTATTACCCAAGTGCACTGGCGCAACGGCTGACTGCCGGCTGAGCTTGTTCTGCTCGTGGACCTCGATGGTCTCGACTGGCTGACTCTGAGCACTGTTGCATCGGCTGTGTAGGGGAAGCTGTTGCTGGCCAATGGACCCGCGGGCCACGCCGTTGGCCTTGAAGCAGCGGAAGTCGAGCCAGGAGATAACGGTTGTGTAACCGGCGACAATGCTAAGGAGGATGCCGATGACGACTACGACCCATCCGAGGGTACAGGTTGTGCCGACGCATTGCTGCGTGTTGGACTGGATGGACATGTAGGCGACGGCGGCCCAAAAGACGATCTCGAGGGCATTGAGAATGAGATTTGCCTTGAGGCTGGCCCATCGTTTCAGTGCCGAGACGTGTTCGGTGAGAACTTGGTAGAGGATGATGATGAGAGATTTCGCGCCCTGGTGGGTGGTAATTGTTAACTGACTGTTATACTTGAGGGCTGAAGTTGGAAATATTTACCATTCCCAAAGCCATTGTGCCGGATCTACCCCTGGGTGCGTTGGGGAGAAACATGCGTACTCCCGTAACACCGATAGCTGCCACTGCCAGCGCAAGCTGGAGCATGTGAATGGGGAACTTGAGTCTTGAGTCGAAGAGTCCCATTTTGAATTTTGCAAATGTTTGTTGAGACGTTGAGATGTGAGGAAGTTATTGAATGAGGCTGCTGGTCAGGCTTAGCCACGGAAATCTTCGAGAAGGGTAAGAGGATGACAGTGATGGTTGAATTTTTTTCTGTTGATCTGAGTATGAAAGAGTCCAACAACGCTCGCATCGAACCTGATCTATATACAAAAGTCTCACCTCCCGCATCTCGCATTGCCTACGTATCACTGCGTAAAGCCCGTATACTGAAAGGATTTTGATACCCAGTTCAATAGTGTCGGGTTGGCGCATGCAGACACAGCCGCAAACTGCGGGATTGTGTGAGAGTCCCGACGTCTCTCGGTCTCGGTTTTGGGTGTTTTAAGGGGGAATAATTCTGGCTGTTAGCCTGTGCAGTTCATAAACCGCGGGATATTCTGCCGGGAATATGAGTAGAGAGCACAGCCCCCCCAGACTACCCATCTCGGTCTCGGTTTCTCACTAAACAGGATCAAGCCACACGCGGCACAGACAAATGGCAGCACTAACAATAAACTAATGGTCTAAGCATACGCGTATCCACCGAATAGAGTTGTCGTTGTCCCTCGAACCTCTGGTTTGTCTAATCTTCAACCTTCCCGACTCGTTGCATGCGGCAGAGCCTAACAGGGCGGCCCGCGTCAAGGGGATGATTGGCACTTTGACACACGACTCCCATGCTCCATATTCAAAGCTCTGGCGGCAGGTTCCCGGGTTCATGTGGTCAGGCTTGACGAAGTCTGTCACCGGTGCCATCTGGAATGCGCCTTGCCCATGATGTGGAGACAGCTGAAAGCGAGGTGCAGGGCGCCATCGCATGAATCCACTTGAGGCTCGGTTTCTCCTTGACCACGTTGCCCGCGTTTGAGATTTTTCTTCGATGATTGATTATCAACTTGTTCTCCTGTCTCCTTCGTCTTCGAGTCGCTTTGCAACGTCGCATGTGTATCTCTTCATCCATTCATTCTTAAGGTTGATAATATTCGATATCTTTTCCTTTTTGACTCCACACTACGTAAGGAAATCAAAGTCTATTCCATACCCACAGGCACCAGTTGTTTTTCCTCCGTCTCGTTCATACATTTGACCTCAGTTGGTAAGGGCTCTCTCCCAAATCGAGACATCTGATTTGTGTTTCCTTTACTTCGCTTCGATCGGCGTCTTGATTGGCTTCAGTCTTCCAAGGCCCAATCAGGTCGTTGCGGCAGGGCGCTGCATTGCGTTACTTTTGCGTCTCAACTTTTTCCGAATCGCGGTGTTTTCGAGAAAGCTGATCGTTGATACATGTGTTGAAAATGGATAATTAAGGCTGCACGGACCAAATCTCGACATTCAACCCACTGAAAAAAGCCCGTGGATCTAAGTTACCGCACAGTAGCGCTACATTGAGTCGCTCGTTCGCGTCCATCTGTTCAAGGATTGCAGTGTCCAATCAGACTGTTCCGCAACGTATCACGCAGAGGGGGGCGAACCAGCCAGCCTTGGCTGGTCCGACTCGTCCCACACAACCGCACCGAAATACCCGTCGCCCTCCGGACTAGGTGTTCTGTTAGTGTGTCGCCGTGGTGGAGGCTTGAGTGGTGTCGGTAGCTCTGCTTCTGGCCCGTCGATGTTCAAGAACTCGACACCCTCCTCTGTATCGAACCTTGTCAAGGGCAGCATTGTATCCTTCCCTGGCGACTCACTAAACGGAGAGTCTTCATACGGCGTCACATGCACCACAGGAGGAGGCACTAGGCCTGGTACGTCGCTCAAGTCTATACGGGGTCGGGGTCGAGGACGGGGACTAGAGTTTCGAGCGCTCTCTAACTCCTGCTGACCACCTGCCTGCTGTAGTCCCGACAACGCTCTTGATCGCCGTTTATGGCTTGAGACTCCTTCATCTGACTGAGTATAGAGCTCGGTGTTGTCGCTCTCGTCAAGATTTGGTCGGAGCCATGACGGTGGTCTGATTCTCGAGTTTTGCCCACCAATCAAAGGACGAAATGTCGGAACACACACACAGATGATTGCGCAGCTCACCTCTGTAATTGACCATACACCGGCTATAACGGTATTATAGGTAGGGTCGTCTGAAGTAGAAGAGGTTTTGAGTGTCGTAATACGTACAACGGAAATTGCGCAGGTGCTATCATTCAGAAGTGAGTAAGGATGCTGTTCGCTATTCGGGGTGTTAAACCTTACAAGAACCCGAGCCCAAAGGTAGCCATCAACACGATCTTCTGTCTCAATGGCAGCATTATCGATCGCAATAATGGTATGGGCATCACGAAAATAGCAACATCTGTGACCAGGTTGATCGAGGACCCAATGAGCCACCAATCCAGAAGTGCGATGCATCGACCGGGAACTGTAAGATCCCAGAGACTCCGCAGAGGTACACAGGCCAAGCATGTTGATACCACTTGCGCAATCCCGAAAGCGATTATAAAGGCAATAAACATGTTGCAAAGCTTTTGAAACGCCGGTAGCGGAAACACACGTCGGTAATGTAATAGAAACGTTGCCTTGATTGAAGGGAATGCCTTTAAGATGTTAGCACTTATCGTAATAACTTAGATAAGAAAGAAAACAGGCTGCTTACGGCCTGGTAAAATGCAACAGCCGTAATTGAGATCTAGTTTTCGGGTCAGCATGTGCATTTGGGCTGGAGGTATAATGAGATGCTCGCCTCTTGTGATTTGAAGTACTTTTCTCGAGGCAGCGTTGCCTGGTGTAATCCGTCTCCGAAATGAGTATCTGCAGCACCCGGCATGTTAGTTTAATTCTCCTGGCTATGGGAGGAATACTTACTGATGAGCATCAGCATCCCAACTATAAAAACAAGAACCTGCATTGAAAATCAGCATTGATCACTGGATAGAACTACTTGCACTCCTTCAAAACGACGCACATATGATGCTACCAATGCCGAATCATCCCATCCCCAGCTTCTCAACAGAAAGGCGCGAACGTAAACTCTGAGAAGCGTCGCGGTAGTTGACAAAAGTAGCGCTGTCACCGTCACACCGATAACGAGAGGTTGTCGTGTCTCATTCGGGTCCACAGACAAAGCCTCCGAAGCTCCTGTTGGCGCATTATCTCCCGATGGAAGAATTGTCGACTCCATCTCCTTCTAGTCCATCGCCTCCCCCAAAGGGGGCTTGCTGGTAAATCGATATCGTCAGTAATGGATGGACGGCGCCGTCGGTGAACACTCGCCCCCTAGACGAAAGGTAGCAGCGGATGGTGGATTAAAACTAGGCATCAGCTTGTTCGAAGTGCACGGGTACAGGTCGAGGTCCTGAACGAACAAGGGGAGTTTGCACAATCCACAAATCTTCGTGGATGACCAGCGGCGACCAATGTTTAAGTCCCCGCACCCCAGAAGGAAACTACGTAGATGACACTGATTGAAGGGCCGATAGACAGCCAGGTAAGTAAGGTTAGCGCTAACAACTGAGTTGTCACGGCTCGCACGGATAGAAGGGGAAGAGGATGGGTCAACCTGAGACTCCCCCGATGTTTTAAGTACCACCAAGTTGACATAAGAAGTGCTTCCCATTATCAATCTCCCCTACTGCCGCTTGCTTCTTAATTGCAGATTGGAGATGTCTATTAGTGATTTGACTCGTGAAAGACTGCCGATACATTCCCAGAGAGACTCATGTCCGAAACCACTGCGATTCAGGTTGGTAAAGCTGTTCAGATTGCGTTCAGCTTTCTGACATGGGATCAATGTTAGCCCCATCAATTGCATTGTCTAGTGCGTTTTATGTGCTTGGCATGTTGTCCTATTTAGTTTTCTGATGTTTTTTCGTGCAGTATTTTTTGTTGTGTGCACAGATGTTCCAAGAGTTTCGTTTCTTGCCCTTGCTCAAGTAATAGAAGTTAACTTTTTTGATGATGTCGACAAGATCTTTGGACGAGTCCGTTCTCATCAATCATTGTTCTGCTAAATCAGTAATTTTCCCGACTAACTCGGAACCATGTTCCTGTATGAATAAGTAGCTTGGTCAATGCTTGGTTGGATTTCTTCAATTGATGCGGTGGATTGGAGATCCGACTGAAGCGTGGTCGAAATATGCAAATACTTGGGGAATTATATCTCAACTTCAGATTGAGGCATCTGCCTTCATCGCCTCATCGTTTACCAGCAATTCAGCCGAGTGACTGATATCTCCACGTGGCCCATTACCAGGAACCGAGAAGAAAGGTTTCGAGGCAGCATGATGTACATAATAGGCATCTTTTGTGTTTAATTCAACCCTCGCAGACCTGCAAGGCAACGCCCGGCACAACGGGGATACCGTTAAGTCTTTATGAAAAAGTGAGAAACCCGTAGCCCCATCGCCGGAATTTATCGGCATTGCCTAAGTCAGAGTTACCAGAAATCAGATCGAAGCCAAGTCAATGAAGAGCAAAAGCAGTCGCACGTATCTTAGAATACTAACTCGAAATGTGTAGAGCTTGAAAGCCCCGCTGCCTCATATCCTAATGAGGGCCATATCACGCTATTTTTACCATGATGCGGAGAAAGCCAGTCAGATTTATTGCGAGGCCATTTTTATCCCAGAAAGAAATCCTAATGCGAGTATATACGAAGGAAAACTAGGAAAAAACACTATCTTCTTATAATACTCGATGGTGTACTTAACAGTGTCAATTTATCTAGCGTCGAGTATTTAGGCCAAACCTCCATACTGCCAGCGACTAGCTTGAGAATCCCTCACAACATATTCATCGCGATAGAAAGTCTTCTTAGAGTTCCTGGCACTTTTTCTGCTTGGATGTCTAAATCCTGAATTCCTTTAATGGCTGGTGTTACCAGACAACTGGAAACCCAGCCAAGTCGCCGTAGCGCTTCTCTCAACCGTAAGTCAGCTACTATGGTTATATTGAGAGATAAAATAATACCATCCTGAGACATAGATAGTCATTCGTGTCGGAAACACACAACAATAACCATTTTGGATTCAAAGTAGAGTGACTGAACTTGCTGAGGCAGGTAGCTATCCGTTTAGCCCGACGGGTGCACATAGTGGAAAGGTTTCCAATGCATCAATCATATTGACACGCCATTAATTTAACGAGCGACTCAACATATTTAGCTTCAGCTAAATAGTTAGTGAGACGTGTTATAGCAGATTACAAACTACACCTGCATTAGGTCCTACATATGACGCAGTTTGGCACGTCACTTATTTGAAACCCCGCTTCAAGGTTTGACCAGGCCGTTGGCACCATAGCTTAGCTGAACATAACGGTTTACCTAAGTGTGCACAGCGCCGTTAAAATTATTAGATACTACGGGCAATCCCTTAGTTAGCATTGATTCAGGTAGACGGTGTTGATTCTTTCTAGCATATAGGCACTTTCATGTCGCTTTCTCTCTCGTTCGAATGCCATTTAAGTATGGAACTATGTATATGTTAGTCCTCGGCGGCTTTCTAGCACCTCTATTGGACTGAGAACACTGTCTGTATGCTTCAGGTATTTGATCATGCCCCAATGCAAATTCTAGATCAGATTGGTAAGAATGCATTAGTCGTCATGCACTAACATCGTGGCGCAACCTCATCTCTTGTTTAAGGGAGAGCCGACCGGTCCGAACACTCTTAGCTCTTACACAACCTTGTGGTCCAATGGTCTGAGGGAACCTGACCTGGACAAGACCAATACGACTACTTGCCACTGAAAGGATTTTTGAATAGTAAAGAACTACGACCAATGGACTTGGCTTGCTCTTGACCCGAAATAAAAATAAAAACAAAAAATCCCCGAAGGGTACAAATAAAGAAAAGAAAAAACGAGAAGAAAAACCAACCGTTTCAAGGTTTTTCGTTACAGACCCTCAAAACCCATTACTATGAAAATATTTAGAAAGGGCCATTTTATGCTAATCGGAAAGTAAGCTTCAATTACATGGGAAAGGACAAGCTCGGGAAGTTAAGTCCTTTGGCTTACTTGGGTAAAAAATAGTCAAGTTGGATCTGGCCATATGTAAGGGAGCTATTGAGGCGCTCATGATCAACCAAGCTTGTGACTTGCGATTGCCTAATCCAATTTCCCTTATTGCTGTGAATCAAACATCCATTTGGACAATTGAGTGAGCTAAAGCGGTTTCACCTGAGCTCTTTTCGCAACTGAAAATCCACATCTTTACTCCGCAGCATCCTAGATTGAACATGTATCCAACGAAAATGTTATGGATTTGATTTCGGTAGCATAAAATTCATGGAATCCTGGAGCCTGGACTGCTTTTTAAAGTCACTAGCGCATAAATTTACGCGCCATTCATATGTTGGAAGGCGGGCCGGCTGAATTGAGAGAATAGCGCGGCCCATACCATGACGCCATTACATGGAATCAACATTCGGAGCTTCTTCGGCTCGCCACCCTCTGGCCAATAGGGTGAGCTAGGTGAGTCTCGTCGCTTTTTCCACCTTCAACAAAACCTGGGTGAGGCCAGGTGAAACCAAAATGATCTACATGGGCCGGAATCACCAAAAAGGAGCTCTATAGGAAACTAAGACAAGCTTGATAGAACAGAGGAATCCTAATAAAGTATCGTGCTAGCAAACTCCTATAGTGACATTAATCAGTAATTACCTAAGATACATTTTACAACCTAAGTTTTTACAAAGGACTTACTTATGAAGCCCAGTTTATAAACACATAGGTAACATCATCGTAAGAGAATATAATTGCAATTAGGACTTTAGCTACTATTATCACTAATTAGTTACATAGTTCACTATAATGCCAGTGTTTCCTGCGTCAGTTGTCTCTACAGCCCTGTGTTCTTGATAGCCACTTAAAACCGATTAGTAGATATACACAGGCTTTAAACAGTCAGTCTGAAATTAGCTGGGCCCTAAAAGGGGTCATGTCTTATGCTGAGTTTTAATTAAAGTATTAAACAGAAGCTGTATAGCAAACAAGGGGACAAATATACTTGATTAACGGTAATTACGCATAAATGTCTGGCTTAGAGAGAGGCCTTTACATCATGAGACTATAGGCACCAAAGAAACTAGCACACGCAAAAGCATAACAACTACCTTGAGTCCCTGACAATAAGCAGACTAGAAGAAGGGTCTATCTACAGATTTTTGTCTAGAGTTGAACCCGGTTCTTTATGTTGAATGGACCCAAAGGCGAATTTGGATCTTTGGCTAGGAGACTGGACAAGTTGGGCTATTGTTTAGTGTCCCTTGAGCTCTAGACGAGTTTCTCTGGGCTTCTGAGGTTTAATTCTTTGACTTGCGGAGTTTTTGGGCTTAATAAATGATGAACGTGTAAAGGACCATGGTTAAACGAGTAGAAAAGCATACAGATGGAAGACTATAAGAAGTTTTATACCAAGCAGGTTCGCAACGTAACAATAGAAACTAAAGTAGTAAACATTTTGAAGGTCACTACCTTACTAGCTGTGTTCTTGCTGCACGGTTTCTGGCGACCCCGGCCGAATCGGCGGACATAGCTTGGCGTCTGGCATGGAGATTTAGTGTTGCGAGGCTGGTGACTTGGAGACGGCAACAAGACCTGTTCTGGCTTTGGACTGCACTGTTGGCATTAGCGTGGATAGACACGAGACCTGAAGCGCCGCAATGCTTGCGTAACCTTATCCGCAAACGAATATTGCGCTGGAACTTGTAAAGGGATATCTAGACGAAGCCGGCGTCAATTAGGCCACTAATTAGATTGCATAGCGTCTGATCCCTTCAGACACACACTTTTGTTGGTTGTCCCTGAGGGGAGGCCCATTTACTAATCAGTTTTTGCGATCAGCTCCGCGGCATGTCACTTGAAGTGATGACCCAATATGAGTGGTATGGTTACAGACCATTATGTTGGCCAAAGCAAAGGGAAGAGTAGGCAACTCGGATTTGATAGTGGAGCGGTCGGCAAGTAGAAGCGGCTTAGGCAAGGAGTTCGTGTCGCGTATAAGTCAAGGAGGTTCAGGACAAAGGGCACTAGGGATAAGTTGTTTCCGACATTGTGGGCTTGTATAATCCTTGGGGCGCAAGTTATAACTAGAGGAAGCACTCCAACGACATCATGCAAAGGCCAGAGATTGTTTCTATAATACTATTTCTGCAAGGTAGTACCGACGAGCATTGAAATGCATAGCTACATAGCCCATTGCATAAGCATACCATATTTCAACATAGGGATGGCTATCCTTTAGGATAGCTAATGTCCGAGTGTAAGCAAGCGCACTTTCCGAAATGGTAGACTCTAGCACCTGTAAAGGACTACAGCCTGAACAGATTGCTTTCTTGTGTATATAGTTTCTGGTCTCTCCGGCCTTCTCCTCTTTATAAAAGCTGCACTTCCTGAGTAAGCTTCTCCTCCAAGTAACACATAGTAGTGAGGGCACATACGATAAGATATTGTTGCAATCGAGGGCATCAGATAGATAGGGAGCACAGCCCGGTCAGCCACACCCTGCAAGGTGAGGGCAGCCCCTCAGCCACAACGAGGGGCATATCCCACTTCACCTTGCTGCTGGCCGCGCAGTTAGATCTCCCTTCTTCATACCCATACGAATAACAACAACCAGCAATATCACCACTTTGACGTGACTATTGCTATCGACTCGTACGAGTATCTTATCGCCTGTGAGACTAACACTGATCAGTGGTTAACTTCACAGTAACCACTACTGCGATAACTGCAGATCAGTAAGGTATTAACAGAAGAGACGTATTGCAGCCCTTTGGCCCCTTTGCGTGCTAACGAAGATATCGCCGGCCCTTTATAACCCGCCTTCTCTTTGAACTTCTCCTTCTGTACCCGCGTACTGTTGGAGAGGGCGTCCATCACGCTATCGACAGCTGACCTTATAGACGAATACCCTTCTGTACCTGCGTGCCGTTAGGGAAGTCCTCTACTTACTTTAATATAACCTTCCTTTAACGATTTTACTATCTTTGACCTTATAACCTCTTCTTTATAACCACGCCTTTGTGATTATTATAACGTAAAGACCCTTATTTAATTACTTTAACGCGAAGTACGCGTTAATAACTTCCCTTTAACGGCAATAGTGCTGCCTACTTTACGTAACGCTAAAAGCTTATGTTAATAAAGTAATAACTCCGACTTTACCTTTACCTTTACCTTTACTACTTTCCTCCCTTTATAACCCTAATTTCTTAACTCCCTTATCTGCTGCCTACTACTTTCTCTTTTTTAACTCTTTAAGCTTACTTTATCACGCAGGATTACTAGGCCTATAAGTAGTAAATCCTCTAACGTACGTATACGCCTTTTAATCTTTAGATCTAGAAGAAACGCCTGTGTTTAAGAGGTAGTTAGACTAACGGGCGGAAATCCCTTACTTAATAACCACCTCTAACCTTACTACCTCCCACCTTAATTAACTAACTATATTACTATCTAATAATATAGAGGATAACTAGGGATTACTATTACTACGCGATTCGCTACTATAATTACTAAAACTGTTCCCTGTAAGATCTTATATATCCTAGTAATCCTGCGCTTTCTATTAATTACGCTTATTACAGCAGTCTTACCTTATCCTACTAACGCTGCCTATCCTGTCTACTCTTCTTAAATACGTTAATCCTTTTATATAGGGTAACTATAAAGATTTTAACCTTACTAAGAGAGACGTAGGAAAGATTAAATTATATATAATATATATAATAACTATATAGAATAACAAAGACCTATATAGTTATAACTTATAGACTACTTTCTAGTAAGAATTTAATAAATAGAATAAAAACCTGTTTAACGCGGTTAGTACTAACGCCCTTACTATTTTTTATAACTACCTTCTCTAGAATAAAGTCTTTACCGCTATAGACAGGGCCAGGATCGCCCCTAAGCTTATTTAACTACTAAAGGATAAAGACTTCTATATCTAGACTAATAAAGATATCGCTAGAGCTAAGGCAAAGTATGCATACTTCGTAAAAAGGCTATGCGACCCTAAATTCGTTAGTAATATTACGTAAGGGTACGTTAACCTAATAATTTAATTACTAATTAATTAGGGCAATAAAGGCACTAGTAACCGTAAGTAATAATCCCCTATTAATAAGAGATAAGCGTTTCTTAATACTATTAATAAGTTAAAGTAATAACTAAAAGATAACACTATACCTATAGAGCTCTTTATAGAGCTAGCCTTATTATTATTACTTACGGTAGATACTAGTACCTACTAACGTTACTTATAACTACTACTAATATAATTAACTTTAATATTAAATACCTTATTTATACTAACTACGCGGCTAATCCTGTAGCCTCTTACGTAGCTATAACCGTCTTTAGTGCCTCTATAATTAACTAGGGCGCCTCCTAAGTCACCTAACCTACCTAAGTAACTAACCGTAAGAACGTTTTAGTAATAAGCTTAACTACTAACCCCTTTTCCACTAAGTGCCCCTTAACTACGGCCTCCTAACTTTAATAACCTACCTTAACAGGTTAACCCTTTTCTTAACCTAACTACTTAACTACTACGGCTTAAGCCCTTAACCTATCCTACTACAGGCGTAGACAGTAAGCCTACCTTACGGTAACTAGCGGATCTCGCTAAGCTAATTATAAAAGATACTAAGTATAGTAGTAAGATATATAATATACTTAATATTAAGTTAGCTAGCTTCTGTAATAACTATAAAAAAGTAGATATTACTAAAGGGTAACTAGGATACGCCTTCTTACTTATACTTTACGGTAAGGCCTTTACGTTTTACCTTTAACGAATCTACGGTAGAGGTCTATATAACTTCTTTACTATAGTTTAATAACTTAGAAGCCACTTTAAGACAGAAGAAAGTCGCTAGAACTACCTTTCTAAATAGTAAGAGACCACCTTTTACTAAATCGCCTGTAAGCAACCTAATAAAACAAAGATATAGGTCCTTAAGGCTTTTATTAATAAACTTATAATTATCTAGTAAGCGCTACCTGTAGTATATTACTCTAACGAAGTCTTAAGAAGCTAACTTATTAATGCTTATTTTAGGGTTAATAAGTATACTCTCTACCTCTATAACCCGTTATTAACATTAGAGGGAGTATTTAACTAGCTTTAATTAGCTGTTACTACCGTTATACGTAATAATAAAAGCAGCTAATACGTCTCTAACCTATCTAGCTAGTACTAGGTTAATTGTACTTATTAAGGCTAAGGTAGAGATAATCGCTTTAGTAATAACTATAGCCGGAGTTAATTCCTACGTAACTATAATTAAACGCGTAATAGTAGTAATACCTCTTTAGGCCGTAAGTACTACGTCTATAAGAAACCTAGCTGTTAGTTAATAAAGTACTTAATTAATAAAAGACGGCAGGTATTTAATTAATTTAAGGCTAACTAATACGTTTAAGACATATCGCCAGTAAGATACAGCAGCTTCCTTACTAAATATAAAGGCTTTAAGTTACTTAACGGTAATAAAGATAATAAAGACCTTTGCTAGTATCTCTAGCTAACCCCTACCTTTACTACCGATAATAAACAAGAGAAGGCGGATACTAACGATACCTTTTACGTTAGTACCGCTTTCTTTAACTAAAGCGACTTTAGCGGTACCGCTATTTACTTATAGCTAGCTAACTAATTAACCTATTACTAATTAATAAAGGATAACTTATACGGTTACACTAATTAAGAAGCCGCTATAACCTTTACCCTTAACTAATACTCCGCTAAAGTCTTCTAAGGTATTATGCCTAATACAGGCGTAGCCGGTTTCTCTACTTCTAGGCACTCTTAAGTAATCGCTCTTTAACGGATATACCCTTTAATTAAAATTAATACCTTAAAGGCAGGCAGGGCTAATATCTGCTTTAGTAACAGAGAGCGTATTCTTTTAAGCGGTACTATTGTCGTCCCTACCCCTTTTAGGCCGATTAACTTCTACGTCGTCCCTATTAACACCCCTTTTCTGCTTTACCTTACTAATATAGACCGCATAAGGATTTTCTTTAATAACTTAACTAATATTATTTAGTAAGGCAATATTGTTATACCTGTTATTTATAAATAGGGTCACCCCTAGATACTACTTAGAGCCCTTAAACGCAGCCTTACCTAGAATTACCTAACTAACGTTAAGCTACGTAGACTTTACTAACGATTTAGCCACCCTTTAATTTATTAACTTTATAAGGTTCTCTATAAGGCCGGCTATAACGTTAAGATTATAGCGATTAAGTACTTAACGAAGTATTACTATTAATCCTAGATATATAGTAAGTCCCTTAATTAATTTAAATTTACCTTACGCAACGACTACTCCTTTAACTATAAAATTATTATTAATATTATATACCTTAACGGTAATTGCCCTGTTCTTTATGTCGTTAACTTATCTACTGCCTTTAACGCGGCCTACTTTCTAAAGGATATTTCTATAAAGACTATATAGGAAGCTCTTTAACTTTACTAGATTAACGTTTACTAAGGACCTTTAGATTAGATAGTTACTAACGCTAGGCGTAACTTTATAGCGGCAGATTTTTACCGTAAGGCTTACGTAATAGCTATTAAAGTTAAAATTGTCCTTATTAAAGCATATTACAGTATTAGTAAAGTTAAGAGATATCACGCGATGCTGTAATAGGCCTACGATATTATTCGTAAAGAATGCCTATTGCTTTTACCTAAATCTGCCTTATAAAGCGCGGTTAAAATAATTAACGATACTACCGGCCTAAACGGTATTATCCTTACCCTTCTTATTTTTAGCGTGTATCCCTATATAACTAACGATTCTGCCTTATCCCTTAATATCCTCTAGCGCGCTACGGCTATACGTAAGGCCAGTAAGGACTTACGTAAGCACTTTATAACATAGACTAAGAATAAGATTTATTATAAGAACTCTTATCTTATCTAATTATATCCTTATATCTAATAACTATATAAACTTACTATATCTATATTTAGATTAAGTAAAATAAGAGCTTTATAACCGTGTATAACTTACCTATATATAAGATATACTTATAACAATAAAGGCCGTCTAGAAAAGACTAGCTAAGAATTAGGTTAACCCTAGAATTCTAGTCTTAGAGCTAGTTAACCCTAGATTCTAGAAAACTAACTCCTAGATTCTAAATAAGATATTTTTATTAGATAATTATATTACTAATAAGATATTAAGGAAAAGATATAAACCTAAGATATTCCCACCTTTTAGAAAGAAATAACTAGAATTATATTTATTAATGTAATAACCTTATCTTTCTACCTTTACTCTTACTAAGTCTCTTTACTTCCCTATAACTATCTAAGAATATTACTAGTATATTCTAAGTTATAGTAAGTTAAGGAAGCACTAGAAACGCGTAACAGACCAGATATAATAGCGCTAAAGGTACTTATAATTAGCTTATAAGTCTGTATCTAGCGTAAGAAAAAGGGCTAGACCGGCCCTTATCGCCTAATTACTATTAACAGTAAAGACTGTACCGTTAAAATTAACGGCCTACGTAACTTTTAATTAACTATTATAAAGCCTTATTATAAAGACCTAGATATAATCGCTTCTATTAACGTATACCTTAATAAAGACGCTAATATAGATAAAAATATAGGTAATAACCACGCTAAAGATACTATTATTATTACTACTTCTCTTAGGAGCCCTATCGCTACAACGACAGCTCCGTCTGCTTACCGTCCTTACGGCCGCCTACGTAAGACCCTACCTCTTAACGTACTGCTATAGGAGACTAACGTACCTAATTGTCTATTGCCTAATTACTCCTTTGCCTTTGTTTTTATAAAAGAGGAATCTAATAAGGCCCTTACCGTATAACTTTAAGGCTAAAGAGTAATTACTACGCCTAGTAAGCCTTTTAAGCTTTTTATAAAAGCTAAGATTAATACTCTTATCGGCCGTAGGGTCTTTAAATTCGTTACCTTTAACCCTGCTGCGTATATAGGCCGTATCTTTAAATCGCGTATTGTTAATAAAGTTAAAGGTAAGAATACCGATAAGCCTTACGAAAAATCACGCCTTATTATTTAAGGATATACTAATAACGGGAAAAAAGCTAGTCTTACGTAGTTACCTACTATATAACAGGCCAGCTAGCGCCTAATCCTAGCACTTACCTTATCCCTCTTACGTAACGGCTATTAACTATAGCTACGCGATATTACGTAGGCCTACGTCTAATTAACTTTATAGTTAAATCGTATTATTTACGCTTATCTACCTACGTAGATTTATAACGATTATCTATAAGGGACTATTATAAAGGTCGTTAAGCCCCTTTACGGTATTACTAAAGCCGGTACCTACTAGTAGGTAACGTATAACCGCTATTATAAAGAGAAACTCTAGATAGTTACTTCTTTATACGACCCTTATCTATTATTATTATTTACTAATAACCTAAATTTCGGCCTAATTAGTATATAGACAGACGATATAATTAGACTTATAAACGTACTATTCTTTATAAAGAAGGATAAAAAGCTAATAAAGGCTGCCTTTACTGCTAAGGTAAAGTAGTTACTTTTAGCTAATAATCTGCTTATCTTTAACAGCAGTATTATATTACTAACCTCCTTAAAGGACACTTCCCTTATCCTCTAATAAAAGGGTTAAGGTAAAAAGCTATAATTAATTAATAAGAAATTGCCTATAGCCTAGTAAAATTACGTCTAGTAACGTACTTATAGAGTATATATTGCTTTAATTTACTAACCTAAAGTATACTATAACCTATTAGCTACGGCCTAGTATAAGGAGCCTAATACTAATATTATTAAGAATTTAAACTACTAACTATAATAGTAAATAAGATCCCTTAATTATAGGTTAACCTTTATTTTACTTAATCTAGTAACTATAAAGCTATTTATCTTTATTAATAGATCCTTTACTAATAACTACGATCTTACTTTATAACTTAGCTTCCTAATTATCCTTACTAATAAGATTATTAATAATAGTAGTAGTAACTTTACGGTTAATAGCAATATTATTTACTTCTCCTTAATAAAGTCTAAACGTATAACCTATAGCGTGCTTACTTCTAAAGTATACAGTATAGTTACCGGTATAAATATAGCTTACGCTATTGCGTTAACTCTTACAATAATTACTTAACGCCTAGGCACCTTAAATATCCTAACTATTGCCTATACTAATTTATACTTACTATATAAGTGCCTTATTAAGCTAGGTACTACCTAAAAGAAGCGCCTAATAATTAATATTATAGTACTTTATTAGTCCTATAAGTAACGTAAGCTCTATAAAGTCCGTTAGATTAATAGTAATAATAACCTAGCTAACGGCTTTACTAAATTATCGCCTAATTAAGCCTTAGAGACAATCGTTAATAATAACCGCGCTACGATTTAGATAGAGGGATAGGTTACTTAAACGTGATATTTAATAAATCGCTACCTATAGACGTAAGTCTGATTTCTGCTTAATATCTACGGCCTTTAACCGCCTTAAGCAAATTGCTATTATGGCCTTTAACCGCCTTAAGTAAATTGCTACTAACGCTTGTTAGTTAGTATGGCTAAGGATCGAAAATACAGGTAGGAGACGGATAGAGGAATATATACGGCAGTTAAAGGACTCTAGAGGACCACGTGATTAAGGATCACGTACGGACAAAGTTACGAACTTTTGTTTTATTGCGTTTTTAAGCTTTTCAGCCGCCGGCTGTAAAAGCTCCCTTTTGTACGATTATCTTCCTACGGATAGGCGATATCTAGCACAAAGAGAAGATTGCTAGTGTTACAATCGAGGGCATCAGATAGATAGGGAGCACAGCCCGGTCAGCCACACCCTGCAAGGTGAGGGCAGCCCCTCAGCCACAACGAGGGGCATATCCCACTTCACCTTGCTGCTGGCCGCGCAGTTAGATCTCCCTTCTTCATACCCATACGAATAACAACAACCAGCAATATCACCACTTTGACGTGACTATTGCTATCGACTCGTACGAGTATCTTATCGCCTGTGAGACCAACAGATATCATTTGTCAAGTTGATGAACTTCCCCATCTCTGGCGCCGCGGGCATGAAGCAGGAGATATCAGGACACACCTCTCTGTAGAAGCAGAAGTACGTATAAACCTCTGGCAGTCCCTCCTTGTCTCGAAAATAGTACGGCCAGCTGAGAGCATCCCTTGTTAGGAGGATGGTTTGGTACTCACGGCGGAGTTCGATGGCGTTGGAATTGACGAAAGCCAGCGCTGAGAGCACGATCAGATTGGCTACAACCGGATCGTAGTAGTCGGTTGTAGACCTCAAGACACTGGCGAAACACTGCAGGATGGTGCAGGGCTGCGGATCCCCACGGGAGAAGCGCGACTGGAAGTTGTCTAAGTCCGGGCCCAGCTCGGCGTTGAGGTCGTCAATGATGAAGCCGAGCCAGGTGAAAAGACCTATGTGAACCTGGATATCGAAGGGGTGTAGGGGGTACATCTTCTGCAAAGAATGTTAGTCTGAAGAGCTCCTTCGTTTATCTAATGGAAATGTCGGATTCACATACCGCGGCTACGGCCAGACCGGCTTCGAATCTCATGTTCGAGCCGTCGTCCGGATCGACATGCACGCCGGTCTGACGACCTCTCTCCAGGAGGGCCTCTCGGAGGGCTTCTTGGTCCACCTTCGGGGGTTGGGTATAGTTGATGCACTTGAGAAACTCAGAAATCAGACACGAGAGACGGTGCCGGAGGCACTCAACGATGGGCGTTACTGCTGGCGATTCAGCCATGTCATTGGGTTGCACATTGATAGCGCATGTTGGCTCACGCCTTGGTGAAGGAGTCGGAGGGACAATGCCTTCTTTAATCTTAATGGCGAATACCAGGCCAGGTGGTCACAAAGACGGTCAGCACCTCATCTTACCCACCCTGCTGATCGTTGCTTACCCCTATCCACACCGCTGAGCCTAACTAGGAGGGCGCTAATCCTAACCTAGGAGGGTAAAATAAGTCTTCGTGGCATGATTTCTAACCCTAGTAAATATCTCTCTAATATGACTCATAAACTTTTTCTTTTAACAGTGAAAACATAGTATAGTTAAAATAGAATGATAGAAGAATCACAATAGAATCGGAATAATGTTTGTATTTTTTAATACCCTAAGAGCTGACTAAAGCGATATTTAAACCGTTTGCAACCTAACCCTTTATCTAGAACCAGACGTTCTTAATTAGGTTGAGGTTAGGAGAAAGTAGTAGCCACTTTAATGGAAAGATCCTTATCTACTCTAAAGCCCGATCTATGATCTTTGCTTTATAGGCTAAGGCATCATCATCTTAGAATTAGTTAAGACACTCTTTACGAGAAAAAGCTGCCACCATTAGAAAAATTAAGAAGACATACTTATGGGCAGTTATACCTCCCTAATCCTTCTTCCAGACAAAACCAGGGCCTTTTGGCTGCTAGTATTGATACTTAATTTAATAGGATAGACTACTATTGTATCAAGTACAGATACTGGGCTCCTGAAGTGGAGCAATTAATTGCGCTAACCTTTGGGATCCTTGAGTTGGTGTACACAAAAGAGGTCCCCGCCCCCCTTTCACACAGCCGCCTCTTTCCCTTGGTTCCTTTAACAAATTCAGTCTGACTATGCCTAAATCCGAACATGGCTTCCTTCACATCTCGATTAGTAAATCTCCTCCCTCTGGGACTCATTAGCCGACTCTTCTGCGTGGCTGTCGTGTCTTACTTCGTCATTGCGACTGTAAGATCATGCACTCGCTTGTGGCACTTACCTGGCCCCTTCCTCTGTTCGCTCTCGTACTGGCCAATGTTTAGAATCCGTTGTCACGGCTCTCGTGCGTTTTCCGAATACGCCAAGCTCACAGCCCAGTACGGCAAGCTCGTTCGTATAGGTCCCAATGACCTGATCACGTCTGACCCGGCCCTTATCAGACGCATGTCGGCGGCGAAGTCGACATACGAGCGCAGCAGCTGGTACAAGGCAACGCGTTTGGACCCGTACCATGATATGATGGGTAGCGTGCTCGACAAGTCAGTCCACCACTCCCTGAGGACGAAATTGTCACCAGGTTACTTGGGAAAGGACATTCCGGGGCTGGAAGCCAGTATCGACTCCGGGATCACCGAACTCGTAGATTTGATTCGCCGAAAGTATAGCTCGAGCCCGAAGACTACCACCGGTCTTCCAGCAGGCGGGAGGAACCAGGTCTCGGGAATCCCGAATTCAAGGCCTGTCGATTTCGGCCGCCTTGCGGACTTTTATGCCATGGATGCGCGATCAAGGATGTCGTTTGGTCGTGCCATCGGGTTGCTGCAGAAAGATACGGATGTCTTTGGACTGATCAGGACGTCAAACCTGGCGATAGATGTACTGCAGTTCTTTACGGATATTCCTACGCTGCAAATGATTTTCACGTCGAATTTCGTGCTGGGATTGTGTGGTCCTAAGCCGACCGACGTGAGTGGTTTCGGAAAAATCATGGGGTGAGTTGTTAGGCGTTCCGCCACTACCTCCTTCGAGGTCGAATCTCAACGTCAAATGCTCTGGTGTCTCGTATCATAACGATTTTAACTGGAATGGACTGCAGAGTTGCCCAGCAGCACGTTGCAAACCGCTTCAGTCCTTATGCAAAGGACGAGCCTGACCTACTTGTAAGCAGCCGAAAATATCAACAGAGTGATGCGATTTGTTTTGGCTGCTTACACGTTATACAGGGGTCTTTCATCCGCCGCGGGCTTGACCAACGTTCAGCCCAGTCTGAAATCATGTTCCCAATGGTTGCCGGTTCGGATACAGCTGCGAAAGCCATCAAGTGGACAATACAACACCTCCTCTGGAATCCCTCTACCTATGAGTCTCTCGAGAAGGAAATCATGACAGCGATTTCGGATGGAACTATATCAGAGCCTATCACTAACGCGGAGGCCCAGAAACTGCCCCTTCTCCAGGTAAGCTCAAGTACTAGAGAGCAACTCTGTAGATGCAATAAAGCTGCTGGGCTTTCCGATAACACATGTTCTCACAGGCCGTCATTTACGAGGCGCTCCGTGTGCATCCGCCGTTCACTGGTCTCTTGATGAAACAGGTCGGCTCTGAAGGTGATGTGTATGAGGGCACATTCATTCCTCCAGGGACAAGAGTCGGGCACGACACGTGGTCAGTCACGCACGATAAACAGTTATTCGGAGAGGACGCCGACATGTTCCGGCCTGAGCGATGGCTTGAAGCAGATGCTGCTATAGTTAAAGAGTGGAAGAAACGCACCGAGCTGGTTTTTGGTACCGGCCGGTGGCAGTGTGCGGGTAAGGCAGTGGCCCTCATAGAGCTGAACAAGATCTTTGTTACGGTGAGTTATTGTGTTGGCCTACACTACCACGTTCATCGTCCAGATCTCTGATGTCAGTGTCAGCTTATTCGCAACTTTGAGTTTCTGCCGACAGATGCTGCCATGTCTGTTGTGATAAGGGATCGCAAGTCGTAATAGAAGGGCAGAGGCAAAGGATCCGAGAGACCCCCAGCAATTAGAACGACCCCAAAGCATGAAGGGAGAAAGATTTTCCAAATCTCAATCTCATAGTAGAGAGAAGAATTTCAGATCATTATTAGTTGGAGCAGAAGTTTTATAGCAACGGACTTAACGTCCAACATCTTTCATATCATCAGCTCTACTGTAAAGGGTCTAGCCCGGCAAGGCGTTACGGTCAGATATCCGATAATGGTGTTGTCTGCTGAGAGACGTTGAGGTTGATACTTGTAAACAGTGTTTGTTGTTCTTCTTAGTTGCTATACTTTTGCTAGGGTAATTAGGTCTTTAGAGTATACGGTAATCAGTCGTCAACTTAATAAGGTCGGTTCTTAGGCGTAAAGTGTTAAGACATAATTAAAGGATAAGTAAGAGTCTCTTATGATTAAGGGAATTACAAAGTTAATTACTAAAGAGCTATAGAAGAGTCCTTGAGCTCCTAGCTCAAGCCTTATGTATATACTAGATTAATTCTGTTGTAGTTATAAGAAAGGTGATTTGTTAAAGCAGGTCTAAGGTAACCTACTTGCTTAGCAATTAAACTAGGTAATCACCTTATCTTTTAATTACTTTCTTGTTGGTACGTGACCTTCCTATCGTTCTTCTGTTCCGTCCCATAAGCGCTGTCGTTAGCGTATATAAAGCCTGCGACCCCCTGTCCCGTAAAATGGATTCGTTCCAGGAGGTTATATTAACCAATGTTTCTTAGGTCGTAACACTAAGGCGAGTATATCTATAACCGGCTATAACGACTACTACGAGTATCCTTAGAGGATGATTAGAAAGGAAAACTACGCATTTTCATCCTTGCTATCGGCCTAGTCAGGGCGATGCCGCACTGGCCAACGGGTTGTTAGCATCGCGAGTTCCGTGGTAGGTCTGATCAGAGTAAGCCCATAGTTACGATTCTGGGCGCGATGTCCAGCAAGGCCTTATACGGGCCCAGCCCTTTACGGAAAGTAAATAGCGATAGGGTACTTCGCCAGTTAAATGTTTGACAACACAAGCTCTTTGCAATTATAAAGAAAAGCAATAGTCTAAACAGTCGAAATCATTCTTGCAATCAGCAGTGCATGTAATCCCGCAAACGCACGACGTCTGAGGATTGTTCAGTCAGTAGAAGATTGAAAGTATTTCTTGGTGTCCAACGGATAGTATAGCATCCTCAGGGTGTAAGGCTTACTCCAAGGCAAATGCTCATACAGCCAAGAAAGTCCGAGTCCTTGGAGCAATCGACGGCGCATGTAACTCCGCAAGTGCATGAAGCCTAGGAAAAACATATTTTAGCATCATTCTGAGGATATCCTAGTCTTTTATTCCGACTTACTAGTGCGAGGGGTGCCGTAACTAGCAGTGCCACCAATACACGCATCCTGAATGTTTGGTAACGTTAACAAAAGTAAAGAGACAGCTGAAGAGGCTTTCGCATTGATGTAACGAAAACGCAGCTAAGCGCATAGAGGTTGCAAGACGAGAAGCAGAGGTTAAGTAGTCCATGCCACCCTTTTTAAATTGACGAGGTTTGCTGTCGAATACAGTCATGAGTAAGTCTCTAACAGAGTTTTTGTCAAGGCGGATGGCCATCGAATTATTAAGTTTTAACATGACTCAGAAAGCGTGGTTTCATTGGTGTAGAACTCTTGAATGGGGTAATGGTATTGTTTTGATGCTTGAGCATAATCCTAATATATTCTTAGTTTAATATATTATTTAATGTCTTTACAATTAGTCTTCAATCTTTCGTGTTAAGTTGTAAAGTTAGATTAATGAAATCATTTTACTGATTCCTTTTAAGATGCGCGTCAGAGTAACCACCTCTGAGGAGAGGAAGGGTAATATTGAAAGCTTGCGAGTCCTTCGCGAATGATCAATGGAACTATCCATAGAGCGCGGATGGACCTTATTTTTGCCAAAGCCCATAATACCAACTAACGTGGTCGATAAGCGAGTGAAACACGGACCTGGACCTATGGGCCAATTGTGCTTCGATATCGACGACAACATTTCAATTTAATTTAAACTAATCAGAAATCTCTTCTTTAGATGTCTCTCCAACAAACTGACACGGTCGTGCATTATGTCCTGTATTTTCACAGACGCCACACCTTCGATGACAAGTTTCCGTCCTTGGCTTACGACCACTACTCCGGCGTGTTTCCTCATGAGCCTGTACATCTGCCTCTCTCTGTACAGTAAGACTACCTCCCTCATGGAGACGTGTTTTGTCAGTCCTACGCCGTCAGCTAAGTAGGTTATTTTCCTGTCGAATGATCTGGACCCCAGACCTCAACAGGGCTAAGTCAAACTACCCACTTTTCGCCCACCCCCTCTTTTCGCCCACGCAAAATGAAGCTATCGCAATGCAACCACCTATTTCAATTAACTATCAACCAGCCCTAGATGCCACTACAATACAGCTTTCTGCCTCACTAGGGCAATCAGATGCGCTGGATTCAGCTGTGTTAATTCTAACTTCGCCAGCCTCAATCTGGGATTGCCGTATGTTGCTGATAGTGGCGAACTTAGTATTAGGGTCGACTTTAACAGACTTTTTCTTCCTTATTTGTTACGGTCAGATATCCGACAGTGGTGTTTTCTGCTAACAGGTAGCTGAGGTCGATACTCAAATAACAGTAACTGGTTCTTGTTGGCTTGTTGGTAATCTTGCTGGTCTGTTGGGCACACGGTGATCAGTCGTGTACTCGGTAGGCGTGGGTAGCTCGTATAGCTTTACAACAGAAGGATAATCTAAGAGTCACTTATGGTAGAGTGAATCACGAAGTTAATTACTGAAGAGCTATAGAAGGTATCTAGTCTGTTTCCTGCGTTAAGTATTATACTTTCTTGCCTTCCTTAGATCACTACCTGTGGTTACTAATCCTTAGTGTTAGATCAGTTAAGTGGGTTACTGATCCTCGCTAAGGGATTATGTTAGATCACTACTGATCCTTATTAATCTATTACGTAACCTTCCTTAGTTCTTCTGTTCTAAGTCCGGTTCGTGCCGTAGTCCTGCATACGTAGGTAACCATTTCCCGTTAGTTAGTCTCACGAGGGGTGCTTCAGGCTGCGCTAGTCACCAACCGTCCTTAGGTCGTAACATTATTGTACTGTCGTTAACTTAGGCCTGGAGGAGCTGGATTTCGTGCTGGGCAGTAGCTAATTGAAAGGACTGCTCTTGGAAGCCTTTTTGACCTTTCTGAATAGCTGGCGTTACGTGGCGATACTTTGATCCAGCTTGCTGAATAAGTGTAGTTAACTATCTAGCTCTCTGGCTTTTCTAGGCGTTAACTATAGGACTATAGATAAAGCAGATGCCTATCTATCTATACCCTAGGCATCCTGGATACCCTGGATACCGTAGGCAGTCTTATTAAGTAGTGTTAATTATGGATTAGATACGGGCAGTAGTAGGGAGCTTATAAGAGGCTTAGCTATTGCGACAAGCTATAGTCTAGTATACTTCTAGCTACTCTTAATGTTCTAGGCCTTTAGCCCAGCTAGGCGTGCTTTCTAATAGCAGGAAATAAAGTTCCTTTTGCCTATAATAGTTAAATTATTCTACTGGCTAAGGCATCTAAGCTCTTTTCTATAGGCTGACTTAACTAGGCTAAAGACTAACTAATTAAGTGGCTAGAGGACATATAAGGTATATAGAGGTAAGAAGAACAGATAGACGTTATTAATATAGTACTGCTATATAAATTCTGTCGTTATATAGCTCCTATACCTATCTAGGATTAGCAGTCTGGCTTAACTAGACTGGTTAGGGGCAGTCTAAGGGAGAAAGACCTTTTTTAGCTATATAACAGCAGTCTTATTAGTAGTCTATCTATTCTCTGTTACTATAAACTCCTATCTATTATACGGGCTAAGATCTAGGTGTTACGAGCAGGTTAAGGTAACTAACTGTGGCATAAAGCAAAAGCTTCAGTAATAATGCACCTGCATTATTATCCCCTGTTCTACACTATATAGTTACGCCGGCCAGTACCTAACTGGTTAGGCCGTAACACTAGGGGGAACTATTGCTACTAGACTATCTTACCCTTATATATAATAAAGGGATAGAGTAGAATGCCCTTAGCTAATATACACTTAATAATAAATACTTAGGCTTATGATCCAGGCGCTTTTTCCGTACAGACTTCGTCTTAGCCCTGCCTAGCACTAGCCCGTTAGATCCCTTGCCCTTAAGGATACCAGTCTTATCTATGTTATATCTATTAGCTGGTTTAATGGCCATAATCGCTAGGATAGCGAGATATTTAAACTAGTCCCTAATAACCTTAGCAGACGCTCTATTAATGCGTCTAGAATTAATTAATTAACTTCTCTAGACCTTAATAGATAGGTTCCTTTGTATAAAGGCATTTACCTATCTCTTTCCTAGAGGCTAGGTATCTCCTATAGTATTAAGGATGCGCTAGGCAAACTCCCTTATTTGCTGGTGCGTTGGCGCAAGCCTGAGGTCAGCCTGGATTTGCACCTAGCTGGCCAGCTTAGCCTCCTGACTAATAGAGAGCCTCTGAAGCTTAGAAAAGGCTGCTGCCCTAGGTTAGGTACCTTTCAGCCGACTTCGAAGTGTTGATCGTGGTACACCCCATTTGCTAGATACGTCGCGGGTAGACTGGCTACTGGTTATATCAGCTAAGGCCCGATTGACCTCATACTTAGTGTATTGAGCCATTGGGCTATAAGATAGATATACAGAAAAAAAGAGGTTATTTAGATAAGGGTTGGAAATGTTGTGATAGTTGGAAGTGGGAGGTTGGTGTTGAGGATGAGGCATTTTGGGTGGGCGAAAAGAGGGGGTGGGCGAAGAGTGGGTAGTTTGACTTACTTGGTGCATGTCATCTTGCGTTGCTTTTGCAATTTGCTCAATAGAACTATAAATAACTGATGGAGAGCTATTTTCATGGCGAGAGACCCAATTCTTAATGAAATTCGATGGAGAACTTGCTTCCGTTGGGTTGCTTGGCGTCCTTGAAACGCAAGGTTCAGGTGTCTAAGCAAGCGATCCTAGAGGTGTTGGATATGTAGTTTGATACCTAACTTCGATAGAACGATTTCTGCACTTAGACAAACAAGTCCAGTTTCTCTAAATCTCCCTTGTATGTTATTTTCATAATGGCAAAAAGCCGGGATTTTTGAGATAACCCACTCACAGAACATCCATGACAGAACACGTACTGACGGTTGGTCCGGCTAAAAACGATTTGTTATAACGATGTTACTTAATTACATCAGATGTCAAAAATTTTCCTTAATCATTAGCTTCGGTTTAATGGCGTTGTTGGTATCGCAGGGTGTGATGCAAAAGCGGAATCGCAGTTGCACTGCTACAACTGCGACCTATATACCATCACGACACAGGGATATTCGCATAAGGGTTGCAACTAAGTGAATCAAAAGTTGTTTACAATATTCTGAGTGACTGTGTATTCTGTTTATCTACCTATTTCAGGGGTTTGCTGGTAGTGATAGATATGCCTTCACGTTAGACGGCAGCTTGGCAGCCAGTAATGTTGGGCATATTGGTCTGTTGCCTACTAAACGAGTGATATGTTGCTAATACGCCTTGCTAACCTAAGACAAAAAATAGAACAAGGTTTCATGGCTATAATTTTTATATACTTTATTGCTAAAGAGAATTAACTATAGGTTGAGCGCCTGACTAAATTATGTAATGCCTAGGTCCAACACCTGGCCTACTTGTCGCTGCTATTGTGCTCTTGGCCTGATCGGACTTATCCAGACCATCCAGCTCATCACGGCAGCATCTATCTAATTATGTGATAAGATGTCTAGACGCTACTTACCTAGTCTATTCCGCCTAGCCTGTGCACGGCACCTAACTATGCCAAAAGAAGGACCCCTCTAGACCGTTGTTTCTAACGGAAGCCATTTACAGCAGGCGGCTTGCCTGCCGTTCCCTAGTTTGACCGTGAAACTGCGGCTAAGTCCCTATGATCTGATCGGTCAGGAGAGACAGAAGACTAGGCGAGGAAACCTAAACTCCCGCAATTGCGTGCACAAAAGCTACGTATAGTAAGAATCCTAAGTTATATAAGTAAGAGGGACGGATTTAAAGCAAAGCTGGTGCTACATTCGTATTATTATCCTGCGAAAACAGACTTTAACACTACGCGATTAACTACTCCATATCCGATAGCTGTTATTAAGCCTATTACAAAAAGGATGTCTAGGGATGACATGTCTTCTTGAAATGGGTACAGGCGTTGGTAAATCGATTTCATAGTTACAGCTGCTTGCTTTTAATGCTATACCCGCCTCCATTATTCGGACTTTTACAACTAGTGAGCGCTAATGGACTTTAAGCCAGCTTGGTAATCAGGGGACCCTTCATTTGACTTGCTTGGGGTCATTACGCGCGGTGACGAATGCTGTGTAGATAGGAACTCCTGGGAGGACGTTAGGTTCGTTACACTCCGGGGGTAATAGAGGGTCATTCGTTAAATAGACACTGTTTAGTTATAGCATGTTTGTTTTATAATACTAACGAGTGGACATTGCATCTTTATAAACGTTAAATAACCCCGTGATTATCATTGCGCCGAGACAAAGAGGAACCTGGGTGGAGGTAATGTAAGCATCTGCGACTATTTGACCCACTGACCTTACTCTACCTGATGCAAGCTATCAGCTCTGGGCCCGCGGTAAAGCAGCCCATTCTGAACATTCGTTATGCTGAGCAAGAAAACCTCTTCCTACTTTGATTGGAATGGTATAAACACAAGGAGATACCTCTCCACCATTACCTCTCCACCATTACATTCTCTTGAATCTGCTATAAAGCGTCTAAAACGATTAATCAGCAAGCCACAAAGGCGTCAATCTTGGACTTTTCCGTGCAAAAAACGCGCTCGTTCCTTTTAGGTAGCACTTGGCAAGACCAAGTAGAAAGCAACTGGCAGACTCTTTCACTTAGTTGATGGCATGGCTGAGTGCCACAGAATATGATTGAGGTTCAGCCGGTGGAATCTGCATTCTGTAGAAGAGCTAGCGAGACGATAAAAGTCAGGTGCGAGATAGTATTCGTGAATACAGCGTGTTGGCGCAGCCTCCCTGTACCAAGCATGCGTTCGATTGACTTGGATAGAAGAGAGGTAAACCGAGGGTATGAAGAGCTGAGGACACCGAACTAGTTGCTCTACACCTAGTATGGTATAACCAGAATTGAAGCACCATAGACAAAATAAAGACACAAGGAGGAACGAAATAGTTCCCAATAATTGCCACATGCTGTTTTTAATGTTATTTCGCCGGAAGACATCGTCATGCTTCGAAATAAAAGAACAAAGTCTATACCGGTTGACTCCAAAGGTTAAAAATATCGTTGACGGTACCGACTTGTTAGGCAAAGGTGTACTTACAGCCTTCAGGGTGGGTATATTGAGTGCTTCATCTAGCAGGTCTCGGTTCAGGAACGACCGTCGTGTCTAGCATTGACATCAAGGCTGCCGAAGCTCAATGAATAGAAAGAAAATCAAAGGAAGCGGTTCAATTGTATTCTACGTGAAGCAATGTAGAACAATGGAGGAGATCAACACAAGCTACTGGGAGGGATAGTGTCCAAATGCCAGCACGAGTCCTATCGAGAATAAATTTCAAGATAGTCACCACCTTTCAGTGAAATGCAACCCTAACGGAAGACACGCAGTGCCACCCCGAAGTGCCAAGAGACTCGGCTTCCGGCCTGTGTGCTCGGCGACCTCAAGGTATTCTGCCTCTACGCAGCCTTATGAGGCATCATGGCATGCGGTACTGCTGGCATAATCAGCATACGGCAAAGTCCATCTCATCCTGTCCATGAGCCCCCTTTCCACTTCTGCAAGGCAAGGTACCCGGGCTGACAGCCGTATGATCCGTATACGACCACACCCCGAGTAGGGGACGGGTCTCAGAAAGAGGGACCGAAGGGTTTTGGAGTAAGAAATGCAGAAGAGAATCTTTGACACGAACATGACCTCGCTCAAACAGCACACTCGTTCGTACGTTGTTTTGTGTTGGATACGTACGTGGTCCTCTATCCCAGCCGCCGCCAACTTGGCTAAGTAGCCTCTCCTAAGAAGAAGCGATCAAGCCCGCCAGGCAATGCTTGTTTCTCCGTGGAGAGGATGGGACTTCGGAGTTCCTGAACCATCTGGACCTAGGTGGGAGTCTTGCCGCCACCAGAGTGCGGTTCCAGAGCCGCGGATCGTCCCACACTTTTGGGGGTCAGGAGGGTGGCACCCCGGTCTGCTTTCAGGAAAGATGTTCCGTTAGCGCCGCCTTGTGCCGAGGGTGCGAAGATCGAGTCATATGTTTTAGCATCAGAAGGAACCCTGTGTGTCCAGCACCCCGATCTGGAATGGTTGGCGGAAGGCCTTGCCGCGAGTGGCCTGTGAAGGTAGTTCGGGGTCTTGGGATGCCGGAACCCCGGACGAGACAAGACTTGGTTGCCATACTTCACTCACTCTTTAGATTCCGACCCAAAAAGGATGGCTTAATTTGTACCCTGCCTCCATGTCATTCGTCTGTTTTGAACACTTGGCGCTGTAACCAGCATCCGCACAGTTTTGCATAATTACAACGTAGTCAGGTTCGCATGCAGGCATGAGAGTCTAGCCGTCTGTCAGCGTGTGCCTGCCTTCTGGCTTGTGCAACAAGATCCCAAAGCTCTTAGATTGCCAATAATAAGCGCTGTGCCGCAGTAGGACATTTCAGTCTTCCTAGGAGCACCGAGGAGTGTCGGCCTGTCGGTGCGAACCTTGCAGCAGTAGCTTCTGGTCCCAAGGCTCGTTCTCTCGGCATGAGTGATTGATGTGCGGTATTGCAAAGCGCTTCCGCACTTGTTGATAGCCACAAAAAACTGAAACCATATACTAGTTTCTATGTGAGATGTAGGACAGCCGTGCCGTGCAGATATCTACCAAGGTGCCGATCAGGCCGTAAGCTGGCCAACACTGCGATTGGAAATCGCCGAGCGGCGGCGATTGAGGAGAAATCTGTTTCTCTTGTCATCCTGTCCCTCTCGGTCAGATCCCGCTCGCCGTTATGGTTCATGGCTCACTTAAGCTTGTTGATCAATAGCTTTGGCCTTTTCCGTGGTCAGAGGTACTGAGATAGTGCTGTGGCGGTTTCACTCTCTTCGGAATTGATGCACAGAGTCAGTCGTTCGAGCCCAACCGCCTTATTCTAACGTCTTATTTTCAAAACTTCTAGCCATATCGCCCATCAGAGCGTCGCAATCTCAATGGTTATCCGAACGAACCAGGCTCTTCATGTTCCCAATCTTCGGTGATTACTGCCGATCACATATGATTTGGTCCTGTCGCTCTCCGGAAAAACACCATGTTCCGTACTCGACCAGGAAGAACGGGTGAATATCAGATTATTGATCAAAATGCGGGATACTTGCTACAAAATTCTCAATAACTATCTTCCTCATTATGAAGTAAGGGTCATGCTCTTGGGACACAATAGCGGCGAGCATGATCAAGCTTGAAGCAAAGGGGCCAACAAGAGTACAGAGGCAATGTTTCTGGTTGGGGAGGGGGGATTCCTTAAGGCAGAGCCCCAGGATTCGTGTACTTGGACCACTAGAACGCGTTGAATCGCGATGTTCATCATCCGACGTGTTAGGACGTCCCGTCAAGATAGTATTTCGACATCTTCGATGGCTGGGAGCCAGCCGGCCGGGACCAATGCCTTTCGAATAGCCACCTGCGGCGCAGCATGAAGGGCGGCTTTCGAATCCGTAATTTTCGAAGGGATAAGCAGTAGGTGCAGTTGCCGCTCCGCGAGAGTGTCGAGTGACTAAAGAGACCAGGGGTTGCGAGCGGATTGGCGTGGCGTTGGATTTCGGCCCGCTTGAAGCAGGGAGAACCCACTCTAAGAGCACACAGCAGGTGTGGCTGGAACTTCAAAGTCGCCGTTCCGTTTTCCTTGGGTCTTCGTATGATCCCAAACATCAGGTGAGCGACTGATAGGTCGGGACGAATCGAGACAAGGCGAGGAGCATGAACGGCCAACGGACAGTGCATCGATTAGACTAATAGGCCAGGGAGGCTTGTTACAAGATCCGCGTCGACGGGTCGCGTGTGTCCATGTTCCATACTTCCGTCCAGGCTCCTGCTGGACCATGATTCCACCACTCAGTGTGTGTCACCTTGAAGCCGCTGAGACTGGCTAGTCAATAGACTTGAAATATGGAACAGGAAGGGGATCCTTTTGCCGGTGGCTTGCAGCAACCGAGGATCCCATGAGGACCCACGATATTGTATGGTCCTATGAGACACTGAGTAGGTTATTTGCGATTGTTCGTCCACCAATTTCTCATGACAAGTGAATGATTGTTCGGCATCGGTATGAAAAAGTAGGAACTTGGGCATGACAAGGATGGGCGGGCCAGCGGTCGCAGGTACTGGATGCCCAAGCACATGCAGGCGAGTCTGGAGGCGTTTGCCGGCCTGGGCTGCCGCATTGGGAAAGATTTTAGCGCGGAGGAAGGCGGCCCGTCTACCAGATAGGAATAGCGTCGCGGCCGCGAGGATGAGGAGAGGATCGGGGTGCGAATTGAACAAGGGACGCGGAGGTTTGTCAACCCACTCACGTCGCGGTCCGCGGTATTCCATTCACCTGACATGTCAACTTTGGGCAATTTGCGTGGGAAGTATATGTTCCCGCTAGTTGAGCATAATGGATCTTCGTGTTGGGATTGTGTCAGCAACGTGTGCACAGAGATGTTGCGATGTCCCCGTTTTTCCAAGTCCCGGGCTGGTCGGCGAGCGCTAGTCGGAACGCTTGCTGCTGTTCTATCGCAAGGTACTTCAAATGCCAAAAAAACAATTTCATGAGGTACGACTTGAACTATGTTGATAACAACCTTGTGTGTACAAGCACAAGTCATCACCGTGATATGTAAGGTCGGTCTAGTACTTCTTGGAGAACTCAGTCCTCAGGCAATGAGGGACAGACAGCAATGGGCCTCAGCTGGTGTTGCTCTCAGACCACATGGAAAGACGGGCCGGTTGGATTCGACTCTGAATCCTCTCATTTCGACCCAGTGTGCCCCAGTTGGGTTTGGCGTCTCGCTTCTCCAGATCTGACCTCCAATTTTCACTTCCCCCAGCTCTCTCCCCCGCCAATCCTGACGCCACCTGAACCCGTCCGCGTGCGCTAGAATGCGGCGGGCTTGTGTCTCTTAATGCGTGGTGCCAGAACCTCGGACGAGTGTCCTCCAACGAAAATCTGCTGTGCGGGTAGCGCAGCTGCGGAACTTGGCCAACGATGATTCGTGTGTCCGACTGCGGTTGGCTTGCCATGAAAGTACTCTGTAGCTGTGACCCTGAACAGAAATCTCCAAAATGTCACGAATATGTTGTCCTTGCGCTCGAACTAGACAAATCAACCCGGTCGGCGCGAGGCAAGACGGGCAGCATCTCCACAAGCCCACACTCACCCCCAGATCCAGCGAAACCTTCTTTGGCATTTCTCCATTTCTCCAGCGCAACTCCCCTGGGCCGTTGCCAAAGCAGCCCCAACCGCAGGGCGGCGTCCGCAAGCATCCCTGGCATGGGCTGCGGAGCCTGTCGACCCGCTGATCCGGGGGGAGGGGGAGGTAGAGAGCAAAGGCCGGCGCAATGCTTATCTTTCTCTGCGTGACCGACGTTGACAGCTCAAGACGATACTCGATACATACTTCGCTTACGCCAAAAATATGCCCATGATGGTGAACATCGTCTGCCGGCCCGTTTCGTCTGTTCTGCTGGCACGGAGCACTCTAAGTTGAATTGCCTTAGACTCACGCTGTTTTGTCAGGCCCGGTAGGTTTTTTTTTGATTAACTCACGCACACCAACAGAATGATACTGAATGAACCGAACCTCTGTCAGAGACAATGGGGGGTGTTTCCTACGCGCTAAGGCAGACAGACGGACAGACAGGCTGGACTCGCCAGCTGCCCCCCATGAATTCCTAAACGAACCGCCCAGACGCCTCCCATCTCGTTCATGTTTATACTATGCAGCCATCACAAGATTTATAAAACGATTAGCTGGTACCTGCCAAGCTGTGTCCATGCCCCAAGAAAGTCACACTCATAACCATTAGAGCAACACTTGTAGATCACGACCTAATCAACCTAACACGGAGGCGAGAACCGGCGACTGCGTCCCGCCATCCAACAAGGCCATGTCTCCATTTGCTCTGTCCGTCCGTCGGATGCTGATGGAACGGTCTATGGCCCAAGTGGCAACCACTATCTGCAGGTCTTTTTCTACAACATCGCGGAGGGGACAGGGGGGCAACCAGGGGGGGTGAACGAGGGGTGGTGCAACCAACGATCTGCCCAGCCAGTACAAGCAAAGTCCCAAGGATGATTCGCCTAGTCCAGCCACTATTTCGGTCCCATGTGGGAGTGGCCCGTCCTTCCACACCATACATGGGGTGGCAGGCTCGAAACGGCCGAGCTAATTCGATGAGCAATTGGGGTTGGGGTTTCCGTTCTTACGGGGCACCGGTTCTCCATCGGAATTCTTACTCCTCATCCCCGTCAAAGACCCTCCAGGCATTGGGGTGAGGCCGACCAAAATCATAAAACCTCGGCGTGTTCCCGCGATCCCTGGCCTGATTGTCTCGAGCTCTCCATCCTCTTCCTCATCCATTCGCCTCCCTCTCCGCCTCGAACTCTATTACTCGCAGCTCCGGCTTGTGGGTAATCGGCAACATCAAGCCCTTCCCCTCTCACCGTTCACAACAAAGGGAATCCACGTGTCTGGCAACGTGCTACATACCGCAACCATGTCTGAGAAGATCGACACCGTGGACACAGTCCACGCCCACGACAATGACTCCGACAAGGCAAGTCACGGCGATACCCTCACTTGGCCTCGTGTATTGATGAACACGGACTAACATGCTTTTGCTGCACAGAAGGAGATCGAGACCAAGGTCGTCACCGGCTCTGAGGCCTTCAACGAGGCCATGATCAAGGAGCCTCCCAACGCCTGGAGCAGAGCCCAGCTCTTCATCTACGCATTTTCGCTTATCGGTTTCTTCTGTTCTACCATGAACGGATACGATGGATCCCTTATCAACAACTTGCTCCAGAACCCGTCTTTCAAGGAGCGCTATGGTGCGAAGAACGACGGTATCTGGGCCGGTATTATCTCCTCCATGTACCAGATTGGTGGTGTCGTCGCTCTGCCCTTCGTCGGTCCTGCCCTCGATACCTGGGGTCGCCGTGTCGGTATGTTCATTGGTGCCGCTATCATCATCGTCGGAACTTGCATTCAGGCCACCGCCAACGGCACCGGCCAGTTCATGGGCGGTCGTTTCCTCCTCGGTTTCGGCGTCTCCATCGCCGCCTCCGCCGGTCCTATGTACGTTGTCGAGATTAACCACCCCGCCTACCGCGGAGTCGTCGGTGCCATGTACAACACCCTCTGGTTCTCTGGTGCCATCATTGCCTCCGGTGCGGCCCGTGGCGCTCTCGACATCAAAGGAGATGCCTCGTGGCGTTTGATCACCTGGCTCCAGGCCCTCTTCTCCGGTCTCATTTGCATCTTCTGCATGTGGATGCCCGAATCCCCTAGATGGCTTTTCGTCAACAACAAGAAGGACCAGGCCGCTGCCGTCCTTGCCAAGTACCACGGCAATGGTAACGCTGAGTCCCCGTGGGTCAAGCTCCAGCTTCACGAGTACGAGGAGCTTCTCAACATGGACGGTGCTGACAAGCGCTGGTGGGACTACCGTGCGCTCTTCCGCAACCGCGCCTCCGTCTACCGCCTCGGCTGCAACGTCTGTATTTCCATCTTCGGCCAGTGGGCTGGTAATGCCGTTCTGTCCTACTTCCTCGGCTCTGTCCTCGACACCGCCGGCTACACCCACCCCATCCAGCAGGCAAACATCACCCTCATCAACTCGTGCCAGCAGTTCGCTTTCGCCATTTTTGGTGCCCTCCTCGTCGACAGGGTCGGTCGTCGTCCTCTTCTGCTCTTTTCTTTCACTGCCTGCACAATTGTCTGGCTCGGCATGACTGTTGCCTCCGGTATCCTTTCCAAATCCCAGATTGGTGAGACCGACGGCGGTTCTCCCATTTTCGACAACCCAGCTGCCTCCCAAGCTTGCTTGGCCATGATTTTTATCTTCGGTTCCGTCTATTCCGTCGGTATTACGCCCCTCCAGGCCCTCTACCCCGTCGAGGTCCTCTCCTTCGAGATGCGTGCCAAGGGTATGGCCTTCTCCAACCTGGCTGTCAACGCTGCCGGTCTCCTTAATCAATTCGCCTGGCCCGTTTCCATGGAGAAGATTGCCTGGAAGACCTACATCATCTTCACCATCTGGGATGCTATCCAGACTGCCATCATTTACTTTTACATTCCCGAGACAAAGGGCCGCACTGTAAGTCCTCCCACATATCCCTGATTCTTCCGGAAGTATATGCTAACCATTGTGAAAACAGCTCGAGGAGCTCGACCACATCTTTGCCGATCCCAAGCCCGTCAAGGCTTCCACCCAGAAGAAGGCTGTCGCTGTCGACCGCTATGGTGATGTTGTCAACGTCCAGGACGTCTAAGCGTCCAGTCCCTTCTACTGCGACGATCAAAATCCTGAGCGAGCGAGCGTGTTGTGTCTCTGTTTTTGTTAGGAGAGCAACAAATGTTTAATGTTAAGAGGACACGGGATTGACGATGCCGTGCTGCCTACTTCTTCATGGGTGATGAGGATGTGACTGCCCTTTGTTGCTGCGGCGGCTGTTGGATTTCCTCTCGCTGGCCTATCTCATCTTCGATACCAATATACCACACTTTGTACTCCACGCAGGTTCGAATCTCCTGCATCTTCTCTCGTGACTTTGTAGTGTTGAACCCATTGCTTGCGAATCGCTTACCGCGCCGCCTCGCGAGCTCACATCGCTTCTGACGCCGCTTCCTGTTTCCTTCGCCGCAGAAGCGCATGCTTGGCCCCCATGGTGCTTAGACAGTCTTACGGCATTTTCCAAGCCCGTTCCTCACTGGATGCATGCAGGGAATCCTATTGGTTACGCAACGTGGAGAGCTAAATCTTTGGCGAATTAGCGTATGGGAGGAACTAGTGTGCTAGGTGCTGTGGGGGATTGAGTGGCTGTCAGCCAACGAAAGTAACGGGTGCTGAGGTATCGAGTGGTGGTCAGCATGAATGCAACAAGCGAAATTTCGAAGATGACCAGGCCCAGATCCATGAGTTATGTGGCACGGAACGAGAGGGATAGGGAGGATGGATGTGTGGGATCACGCAAGCTGAGGTTAGCCAGAACAATGAAGGAGGGTTGGTAAAAAAGACGACGTGTAAGTTTGCTTCAGTCGGTCCCACGCTCCTCTGAGGATTTATAACCAATCTCAAAGCCCAGATCACGTCAGTACTTACAGATCCATTATCGATGAATTAAAAACGGTCGTAAATACGTCAAAGGGTTTCAAGTCTGAATTTATTTTTTTCTCTGGCCTTCAGTGTGCCAATCGCAACGCGACACGAGATACCTTATTAACAACAATTGGCATCTTACCTTTGGATAGTGGGGCCACTTGGTGATAATCTCAAACGAATCACCATGCAAGCTAATTAGATGGGCGAGAAACTTGATCAAGTCCCTCCAGCCGTTGTTGGTGCCTATGAGAAGCGTAAGTTCCGTAAAATCCCCAAAGCTGTATTAGTAAAAGAGTCGAGCGACTCGCTGTAATGCGCTGGTCGCCTTCGGGAGGCATCGTTCAACTGGGCTTTAGACTCAGTGAGTATGGTTGTTGTATAGATTGCGTACTGCACCATGGTCAATACCTGCATGTGCAATACAATTGCTATCTTGTTACAATTTAACAGAGTAGTCTTACTGATGAAACAATCCTTTGGTTTTCACTTCAACAGTACCTAAGTATATATAAATCAGTATCCCCAACAAGTCTTTACCTAGTTCCCCCGCTCAATTTCAGTTATGGACAGATATGGTTAGATGCAATAGTTTTTAGCTCTATGAAAGGCCATATTGCCTCTCATAAGCGCCCCGGAATAATTGAATGCATCTGGAAGACCTCGAGACCTTAACGATCAACGCAGGACTTTTAGGGAACAGCGACAAATTTAGATTTAGCGTACGTGTGTACCTTGAAACTAAGACAGCTGTATATATTAGATGGGTAGAATGCGGTCCTCATTGTGGTGTACTCTGTATCAACTGATCACAGCTTGCCTCAGATGCGACATGCACTTTCTTATCACCTTAGGTTTCAAGCTCACCGCAGAGGAGAAATGGTTCGTTGTAAAGATATACTTCACGTCACAACTTCAATTAAAAATGGGTGACGGTTCAATCGTGAGCGATCAAGACTATAAAAACGAACAAAATTACTTCAAGATGTCATATTTATGATATATTGCATTCATCTAAGACAGAAGACGTGGCAATGATGGATAGCGTAACTTCAAGAAGAAACCACTGTATCTCAGATACTCTGGAGGGAATATGATTGATTGGCGAAATCTCCCGCCTATGATTGAGACGATGAACCTGGGAAATATAGACGAGATGCGCCTCCAACTGGATGTCGAGACAGTGAGAGATGCTATGGCTTCGTGAGACTACCTTTTATGTAAGTAGCTATCATAGTCAGTCTTGAAAACTTTCGCCAGGCTCTGGCTGCTTGAAAGGTCTTATTATCTAAGTAACTAGTACACGTACACTAACATGAATATGGGTTTGGTCACTCAAAAACGCATTCCGCGTAGTCGAGAAGCTCTAATCAATCAGATATCAGCTCGTAGCTCCCTTTTTATATGTAGAAGACTTTATCAATACGAAAGATAGCACGTTCATTGGCCACTTTCCTATGACTCTGAGCCCGGGAAAATGTGATATGTTCGCTGGCAAGATTGGCCCCCACATTGCTGTAGAACAGGCCCAGACTTTGAACCCATCTTGTAACGTCACGGAGACTAAATTATCCGATCGTGCAACAGATTTGCTGCTAACAACTTTTCGAAAAGCAAGCAGCAGCTTGAAAACTAAGTTGTCGCGGCAGTGGATCGTGATCAACATGCAATTGGCGTTTTTAGAATCATGACGTCTAAAAGATGGAGATTGAGGCTTGGCTGGCCCCATCTTGCATACTACTCTGTGCCTTTCGGGAAGGTCAACTATGGAAGTTTGCAGCACGGGATGGTGGTATTGAATTAGACACGGTCTTGATAAGGTAGGTAGTATTCGGACAAGAAAGACGCAATCGGACCTCTAGGCCCTCGTACGACGCTTCGGTATCTACTGAAAGCAACCGGTGATCTGCGCTGTCCACGAAAGGATTTAATTACCGTCAGAGTCTCAAGTTGGACGCAAGCTGCCTGCCGTTTCCTCCAGTTTGCTTGTCTAATTTAACCCTTACACTCCATTTATCACTCATTAGTTGCGATGGTTCGGTCTTGGTTAACTGCCGGCCTCCTTGGCTTGGTCCGGCTTTCGGCCGCTCTAGGACCGCAACTCGGTTTGCCTGAAATGTGGGAGGAATTCCGTCGCGAATCTGAGGTTGAAGCTGTCGTCAAAACGGCTTCAACATCGACGGCCTTCCGGTTGTTTGCAAACGACACTGGACCAGGCGCACCGGACCCCGCTACTCTCTACCAGGCCTACAACCTCTCTGTCCCCGTGGACCACTTCCACAACGACTCTGTCTACGAGCCACACTCAAACGGAACCTTCCCCCTACGATACTGGTACGATGATCGGTTCTACAAGCCTGGTGGTCCTGTTATCGCCCTTGCAGCGGGCGAAACCAATGGTGCAGGCCGTTTGCCTTTCTTACAAAAGGGAATAGTTGCCATCTTGGCCAAAGCGACCAACGGGGTTGGCGTGATCTTGGAGCACCGGTACTACGGCAGAAGCTACCCTACTCCGGACTTCAGCACGAAGAATCTACGGTTCCTGACAACTGATCAAGCATTGGCCGATACGGCGTATCTCGCGAAGCACATCGTCTTTCCAGGTAAACTTGCTGAGCTCAATTTGACGGCTCCCGGAACGCCGTGGATTATGTACGGCGGCTCTTACGCTGGTGCGTTCGTCGCATTCCTCCGTAAGGTGTATCCCGACATATTTTGGGGCGCTATCTCATCCTCCGGTGTCACTGCCGCTGTCGTTGACTTTTGGGAGTACTATGAAGCCGCCAGGCTTAACTCTCCTGAGGGCTGCGCCGAAACCACGCAGAAATTGACCCACGTCGTCGACAATATTCTTCTGCAGAAAGGAAACACCACTGAAGAGGACATCTTAACCCTAAAGACCGCCTTTGGTCTCCAAAACATTACAGAAACCGTTGATTTTGCCAGCACCATAAGAGGGGGTATTGGAGGCCTGCAAGGTCGTAACTGGGACCCAGCCATTGACAACCGTGCTTTCCTACGCTACTGCGGAAACATGACTTCCGACAAAACCATCTGGCCTGCGACAGAGAAGCTGGACTCTACGCTTCGCTACTTACTGGAAGCTGGCGGCTACGAGGCCGAGATTGAGGAGTTGATTCCGCGCTTCAAGAACTACATCGGCTACGTCAACTTCACGAGAGTGTCTACTTGTCGCCAGACACAAGACGAATGCTTCGGACCTGGAAGTGATGAAGTTTATGCCGCTGATGACCTCAATGCATCTTGGCGTCTCTGGCCCTACCAGTATTGTACACAGTAAGAAGGCCCGCCATGTAAGTACCTGGGTAATGTTTAACATTTTATCGCAGATGGGGTTATCTCCAGACGGGATCGGGAGTGCCAGAGAATCAACTCGGGCTGATCTCGCGGTTGATCGATATAGATTTCACCACTAGGATCTGCCGCAAGGCATTTAATATCACCACATCGCCCGACGTCGACGCTATCAATAAGTATGGTGGCTACAACTTCAGTTACCCGCGCGTTGCCATCATCGACGGTGAGGCGGACCCGTGGCGTGCCGCAACTCCCAATAAGATCGGACTAGCAAGGCCCGAGTCAACTACTGAAGAGCCGAACCATGTTATCGCTGGTGGAGCGGTTCATCACTGGGATGAGAACGGCATTTTCAAGAACGAAACGACTACCGAACTGCCTCCGCAGCCGGTGAAGGAGGCCCAGAACTTTGAGGTGAGGTTTGTACGAGCCTGGCTAAAGGAGTGGAAGGAGACGAACAATTAGAATGCATCAGTCATGAAGACTTACGGATGCACAAGATACAAGGAGTGGTGAGATCTATAACTGCTCAGGATTAACTCCCAGAGATTAGAAACATACATGTCATTACTGTTTAGCAAGCTCTGGGAATCAAATTCTTGGCACACAAGATCCTATCTCATCTTGTAGCCTCCTGAATAATGATCTCAGCTGCCTTCTCGGCAATGCCGTAAACCGCTGTCTGAATATGCGCTGAGATTAAAACAGGCATGATACTAGCGTCAACAACCCTGAGGTTCTTGGTTCCATACACCTTGAGCAACGGGTCAACAACGCCGCCGTCCGCCTTAGAAAGCATAGAGCAAGTGCCAACTGGATGGTAGATAGACAACGTGGTTTTCAGAGCAAATTCTCTCCACTGTGCATCAGTCGTGATATTCAAGCCCGGCTCGTACTCGGAAACCCAAGTCGATCTTAAAGGCTCGGTCAGCGCGACCTGACGGCACTTCTTGATGGCTTGAATGACAGCTTGCAAGTCATACTCATGGGAGAGATATCTAGGGTTGATGAAAGGCGGTCCACGGGGATTTGAAGGATCCACATGAACGTTGCCTCGGCTCAAGGGGTGCATAATAGCCGCGATCAGGGTGAAATAGTCCTTGCCGTAACCTGAAGTTCCTGAAGTGGGATATCCCTTGACCCCGGTGTACCCATCGCTGAACAGGATTTCAAGTTACGGCACGGTAGTGTCGTTGAGCCACTGAATCTTTTTCTGCTCGACGGGGTGCTTGGAGGTACCGATTGCACCATGAGCAAGGGCGAGAAGGTCCGCCTCGCCCTTGTCACCAAGAGCCTGGTTCCAGTTCATGAAAGTGTATCCACTGCCAGAATATCCGTACATGGACGTCCTACCCTCCCACCAAAATCGAAGCTGTTCGGCAGCATATGTAGTATTGTACTTGAGGCGATCGTATCCAGTAAAGTTTTCTTTCAGTTCGTACGAGCTTTGGATATGGACGTGATCCTGGAGATTCTCTCCCACGCCAGGAAGATCTACTAGTTGCTCAATTCCAGCAGCGAAAAGAACATCGGTCTTTCCGATACCGAAGTTCTCCAGAATCGCTGGACTAGCAGACTGCCGCTGGAAACAATAACTTCGCGCTGGGCAGTCATGATGGTCCCATGAACAAGCGTAATACCGGTTGCACGCTTAGCGCCGTCCAAGGTTGACTCAAGGTTCACCCTGAATACCTTGGACTCGGTCAGCACAAAATGATTCGAACCGGCCAGGGCCAGATAAGAGTTGGCGCTGTAAGATCGGTTATAGTGAGTCGGCTCGATGCTGTTTGGCGAATGAAGAACGCCGAGGACGTTGCCGTTCAAATATTTCCGGTTCGTCTCAATTCCGAGGCTGTTCATGACCGGGAACAATGGTGCTTGGTGCTCAGGGAAAAGGCGGTTAATCAGTGCTTTGATGGGTCCAGAGTCACCAACTCCTTCGCTTCCAGTATAGTACTGGGTGTCAGCGGATGTAAAATTCTCAGACTTAATCATGGCATCACGCATGGAGTTCCAATTCCAGCCTGGGTTGCCCAACTCTTCCCAGCCATCGTATTCATGAGCAGACGCGCGGTCATATGAGAAGAGATTAAGAGCAGAGCTGCCCCCTCAAACATGACCTCTCGTTTGGGTCCAGACGCGTCCATTGAAACTCGCTTGAGGAACGGTCGTCAGGTTCCAGTCGTAGGCCGAGCCAAAAGTCGTGCCTCTCCGACCGGGTATCTCGATGCGTTCGTCCCCGAGGCCTGCCGGGCCAGCTTCAATGACAAGGACCTTTGCATTGGGTAGCCCTTGGCTGAGGCGGGTCGATACAGCGAGGCCAGCAGTGCCGCCACCAACGATGATCTGTCTATTGATTAACTTTGACCTACATACTAGATGATGTTGAGCAAGAAAGAATCAAGAACGTACGAAATCATAGGTGTCAGCACATGGCCGGTTGGGTGCTCCTAACGCCGCGCAGCGAGCAGGGTGGTAATCACAAGGACAGGCAATTTGATGACCAAGGCTGATCAACGGACCTGTGCGCCATGTTAGCGATAAAACAGCGCAACTCGCAAGAGCAGGCAGTGGTTAGTATCCGCGGATAGGACTGTGATAGCGACAAACATTTGTTGGATAGAATGGTAGCACAAACGTCGTGAGGAGAGTGTCGATGACGATCAGGAGTCCCAACACGAACTTAGTTCACCCTGGGCCAGGCAGATACGAGGGTGTGAGCACTCAGCCGATAGTCGGATCAAGGCTCCGTCGACCCTTATGTACTAAAAGACCTAGGGCACGCATGCCAGTTGGATGCGCAGAACGATTGATAATGGGATCTTATTTGCCAGTGCCAATGACGTTGGCCTATTGAATGGAACCGATACTTAACAGAAATAGAGCGTTCTGATCAACATTCAACCTTAACCCTTGCAGATGCATCCCGGCATCAAAAGGGATTGGACAAGCCGGTGAGGGGAAACGTGGGTGGTTGAGGGTCTTGTTCATTTTAGGGCAAGGAGGAGGGTAGTCGAGGTTGTTTAGTCCCTTATCCCCGGCCAGACATTGGACGTTCTTGGAAACTTTGAATCCATGTACTGTAGTTAAACGCCCGAATCTCCTTAGCTCTTTCTCAACTCCGAGTCGTTGGAAGAGAGGGCCCTCTGGCTTTTGACAAGGATTAATAGGCAGTTTACCCCGGTCGTGCTCACTGCCCCCACAAAGCCACCTCTCCACGCATGAAGCAATAGTGACATCTGTGGGAAGATCTTCTGCCCGGCAGATAAGCCTTTGCTGACACTGACGAGGCAGCGGCGGATTCGGGATTGCCCTTTGCGAATTCATGAATACTATGTGCCAAGGTGGCGCGGGACAGGGGCAGTTCGGCTCTGCCAAACAAAATAAACATCAGGACTATCCCATAACTTGCGGTAAGGATCTGATTTCGCGTCAACATCTCCTCTGTCTGTGCTCTGGTTTTCTTCGTTAACATGATTGTCAATTGTTTCTAAGTTGCACCTGCGCAGAACTTCGGTTGCAACGCCTTCCGTACAGTAGCGCTATACATAGTTTGACAATAAATCATTAAAACAAGTCTACAAAAACGACCGCCGAGATGGTATTTAGGCGGTCAAAAGTGGCGGGCTGCACTGCTAGCAGCATGTCCTGGGGTCGATATGCCCTGAATTGCGTGGATAGGTCACCTTGTTTGAATACCTGATGTGATTCAACACTGATTACGACGAGAAAGGGTTTTACCGAACGCTTTATACTGGAGCAGCAAATTATTTCTTTGGACGCAACAATCTCCTGGAAACAACGATGCAACCTTCAGCATGAGACTGTTACAGGAAAATACTTTCCTGTATTTTCTACACAACTTCAAAAGTTTGGTCCAGCTCTAATCGGCTAAGGTTTAAAAAAGCAAATGCGGGAACAGAAAGCAATGGGATTGTTCATGTCATTAAACCTGTGAGCATTTGAAATAAATGTCTCCGTCCATGGCGCTCGGGAGGAAGATATCGATTACGCTATTTCAATGTTGTAAGCTCAAAAGTTTGCTCAAACAAGGCGGAGGTACTGCTGACAAGCAACATTCACTCAACAATGACGCCGTTCCTAGAGTGTGCAATTGAGGGGCCAGAAGTCCACTGCGTTAATCACGAAGCCCTAATGTCTTGCTCCAAATCAGGGACATATCATAATTAGGTAAGTTACTCAGCTGATATAGTCGATCATCTTGACCTCTATAATCCGCCCAATATGACATGCAGAAACCAACGATCCGAAGTGGAAACGAAAGTTTTACGATAACGACTTTGATATGCGTCTGAGAATTAAAGATAGGAGTAAATATGAATATATCAGTACATATTTTATAGAAATAAGGCAGTTGGGAGTGTTCTTTGATCACAAGGGCTCGACGGGCGACTCTAACATCTGAAAAGTCATAAGGATTCACGCGCAGATGTTGGAGGCGAAGGGATAAGATCTGAAATAAATTATGTGACCAAGTAGTTTTGTCATCACTGTGCCAGAAGTCGAGAACGCTGTACTATTTAGGAGACATGTGAGCATATCGGCTGGCTGCAAAAGTGAAAAACAAAATCACCCACGATGAACCATGGTTGTCCGTCATAGTCTCTATATCAGTCCTCCACAACGTACCACATCGGAAGCAAGGTGTATGGCTCAAGAATTTTTGTTTCAACGCTTCTCCTCCTTGATTAGCTTCTTAGTGCTAGAGTCAGATTCCTACGTCACTGTGGCAAAATGTAGGGGACGGTCGGTGTTCATGTGCCCGTGAATGACCGAAATGCGGAAGCTCGGTCCCCTCGTCCAATCTCAATGCCAAAGCGTCCTTCATCTGGAGAATCCAGAGTTACAGCGACACCAGCAGTTTGCAGCCCACATCGGCAAGATTCGTAGACAGCAGAAGAACGTTCACTGGTAACTCTAAAATGCCATGTGGGCGGACGTCCGACTCGGGTGCTCGCCCAGCCGACCACGGTGTGGGAATGGGCTTACTTGAGAATTTCGGTGTTGGGCGGCTTTGAGCAACCGGACGAAAACGTGTCCAACCCATATTGGATGACTTGAAATAGAGGGGACATATTGTTTGTAATCAAATTTGGTTCGGACATATAGCGAAAATGCGTATGCCGTGAAACATACTCGGCACCGGAGCGTGACGGCTCTCAGTCATAGTTGCGTCAAAAAAGCTTCAAATAGTGGGCGCTTCCCCGCATACTCTACTGAGATTTCTCTAGAGTGATGCACAAGGTCTTCACAGATATTGTCTACAATAATTCATCAAGATGGCTCTCAAATCTTCTAGAGAGGCTTGTCGACCCTCGGAACTCGCTCACTTCGTTCTTCGCACCAATAACCCACAGCAGTTGGTTGAGTTCTATCAGAACTTTCTCAACGCTAAGATCACGCACTCGAGCAATCTTATTACATTCATGACCTGGGACGACGAACACCACCGTCTGGCGATTCTGAACGACCCAAACGCAGTACCAAAACAGGATAACGAAGTCGGAGTGGACCACTTTGCCCTCACATTCGACTCATTGGGGCAATTGTTACAGGCGTACAAAACCAGGAAGGAACTAGGCATTGAACCCGTCTACTGTGTCAACCATGGCATGTCCACGAGCATGTACTACAAGGACCCGGACGGCAACAAGATTGAAAACCAGGTCGACGCTTTTGAGACGAAGGAGGACGCTGTTCAGTACATGATGAGTGCCGAGTTTGCCCAAGATCCTCGTGGACCAAGGTTCAACCCGGAGGAATTGTTGAAAAGATTCGAGGCTGGCGAAGATGAGAAGAGTTTGATGAAACGAGAGACCTTAGTCCACATGACCATTGGAATGTAAAGAAACAAGCCCCCACCCCCTAAAAAGCCCAAAAAACAACAACAATAAAAACAAAAAAACAAACCGTTGGCTGCTCCCTCTTTACCATATCTCATCGACAATGAGTGAGTGTCAGTAAAAGTATGGTGGAATAGAGACAACAAACGAAAAAAAGGGTGAAAATATCTCCAATTTATACAAATAGGTTGCAACCTTGTTTAAGACAAAGTCGGGTCTGGGGTAGATTTCTTTCTAGTGACGTCCACTCACAGCCGATATGACGGTGAGCTGGTGAAAGTGATAAAGACTAGGGTGTGTGTCTGTACCTAAAAGCCAATAGTTAAAGAGACCATCAAAGTTACTGAGTACCAGTTAACATAGGAATATGAAACAAACTACGAAAAGAATTTCCCAAGGCAAAGACTTGCGTGATCAACTTTCAGACCAATCCGTTGCGGCACAAGTTGTCGAAGGGTTTTTCACAGCGAAGCTGACCTTATGAGTTAGCCACTCTACAGCATGTGTATGCCGTTAAGGCCATGAAATCAAAATTTCATAATACAAGAGCTTGTGCAATCATCTCCAAGAAACTGCTACTCATCAGTCTTTCACACGGACATGCGAGCTCGACTTCGTTCACGATGGGTCTAAAATGATTAGATTACATTGCAGCTAGCTTTTCAGGGGCTCCCATCTTCTGCTGATGATAGGAGACTCCAAAGTCCAGCTCTGCATTATTACGGAGATCTTTTCTTGGCGTTTAATTAATTCTCTACTTTGCTCGCGAGCCATCATTTCTATCTAATATGCAGAGCGCGTGTGAGGTGGGAAAGTGGTGAAGGCTGGCTCGTCTCCGGGCAAATTGTCTTAGATCTACCAAGCAAACGAACAAATAAATCGATAAATCGACAACTCCCATGGTCTTGGATCCTCGTGTACTTCGAGTGGAGTTCACCAAGCCGCCCGTATCCGCGATAACCGACGGAACGAGGCGAGGTTGATCATAACATAAATACAGATAGACAAAATTTCATTTCTCAAGCGTCTGCATTAAGATTCAGCCTAGCTCAGTCTGTGACGTGTTATTGCCTTGATCAGGTATGTAGTCGACCACTCAAGGAACACTGCGCGGCCTTGATAGGATAAAGATTGAAAGTTCTCTCTCAACCTTCTCTACAATGACCCCAACCTTCTCTCATAGCATGGCGTTCTTGACAAACTACTGTCCGATTCATATTTATAAGTTCTCGCTACGACTCTTGTATTGTCGCAGTATAGTGACTAGTTCAGAGGTTCATCTTCTGCTTTCAACTATCAGCTACGTGATTCATAATGCTAGCCCTGCACGGTAAACCCAAGTTTTCCATCTCAGTGGGGTAAAGCGTAATGCTAGATTTGAGATCAAAGAGACCGGGTGTCAGCTGCGACGCTGAGACAAGCTAGGTAAATTTCACCGCTCTCGCTCCTCATCCACGCTGTAAAGTGGTGTGGTTCTTCGATCGAGCACGCAGATATTTGCTATGCTGTTTGTTGAATTCAAAGCAACATTCGGGTTCAGGCTCTATACGATCGGTTTTCAGAGATTGTCCTTAGTGATATCTAAGTAGGTTCAAGGGCATTGGCGCACCACCTCTAGACGCAGGTAATCGCACCCAATCGAAAAATCTGGGTCAACCATAAAGATGTTAGAAAATATGAAATCTCGCAGTAAAATCCAAACTCCGTTGCTGCAGACCAGGGCTCTTACCACGCAGCGTAGGCGGGAGCGTTTCTTGGTAGCTGGAGTCCTATTTACCGGCACAGGCATGTCCCAAGATGTGGGGTCTTGCAAGAACGCAATTTTCCTTATGCGGCCGTAGAGATGGAATTGACCTGGGTTTGGTGCGTCCTTGGCGGGCAATGTACGACCACAGGCTTAAACATTAAGAGTGTCCGACAAGGCAGACATGAGAACATTTGCAGCGGAGTGCAAACGATATAAGAACGCGCCGACAACTGGAAAAGTGCTCCTTGTTTTTCATACATCTTGTTATCACACACATGTACAAGAACGGTGACTAAAAACCTCCCACACTCCAATAACACTCATAATTCTTCCCCCCCATAAACCATTCATCTACCTTCTTAACAACCACCAAATGCCACCAAACCCATTCATCTTCTATCTCATCAACAACATCACCAAATCTCACCACAGACCACTCGATTACAATGGACCATAACGCAGAGAAGTATGTCGCTATTGCGGAAGTCAATGGCTATGAGAGGGGTGCTTATAAGGAGGAGGACAAGAAGACAAACGTGGAGAAGTATTGGAAAAACACAAAACGAATGCATCAGCCGGACATAGCTAGGAACTTTCGGAAAAAGTCTTTTGATTTCTCTTTATCTACCCAGTGTTGCGTCTCTCGACCTCGCTTCCACCGCTAGTTATGACCGTTTCGATATCGCAAACCGAACCTTCATCCCCAGCTAATGGTCGTTTCGCAACCCACCGGACGCGACCAGCCGGACTGCTATGGTTCGACTACGCTCGAACATCTGCCAGAACAATCGAGTTCGTGTTGAGGCAGGCGCCGAACCTCAAGTCACTTTTTTACCATCGTATTTCGGGCGGCCGCGAGCTCTCAGAGCTACGACAGGCACTGCACCACGTCCGCGGGACTCTTTCACACCTCACAGTCCGGTACGAGATTCTCAACGAGCCCGACCCCGACAATTTAAGATGTGTTCAGGGGAAGGATGGGATCCCTCTCCGATCTCACAGCTCTTCGAGATATGAACATCTTGTTGGCGGTCCTCTACGGCCATGACCCCGCCCCGCCCGACGCGCCGCCACTCGCCAAGCTCCTACCTCCGGGCCTCAGACGGCTAACCATTAACAACGACCTTTGGAACTACTACAGCCTTGCAGACTGGAATTTTGGAGAACTTGTTGGTGAAACGGAGTTTCTAAAGCCATTGATACGCGAAAGCTGGAAAAGCGCCGCTCCCCATTTAGAGAACTTTGCGGTTAATTGCCAAGATGACGGGATTGATTATAGCGAGTACTAGTGTTGTGAAATGAATTAGGAAGTATTCCTTCGTTTATGCGAGAGTTAGAGGCTGACGTTCCACCTTTATGGCTAACAATGGACATGTAGCTGTTGTACTGGGACGGATGTTGCCATCCTTAGAGGTGCCGGACTGGATCTTTGCTTAGTGATATTGCACATACTGCACATATAGACTTTACTGAGGTGCAATAGCGCGGTAGGGTAGGAATGAGACAGGGTTTCGTGGACGTCAAGAATTGCAAATAGGCTATGGAGGACTTCCGGTTGAACATCCGCAGGTGGCGTTCCCACTGCCCAGCCTTTATCAACTCTGCAATTGAGTACCTCAGTTCATACCTGAATCAGCAGATTGAGGCTATTTCTAACAGTTAAGCCTTTACAGCAATTTCTACGTCAACGAGCTTTTACTGTTAAAGTTAAATTTATTTGGGTGCGATACTTTTATGGCGTTTGTTAAGACTTTTGCGTACCTCGTTGATTCCGTAACACACTGTTAGTGGAGGGTGCTGAAACCCCAAGCAGAACCCAATTATCTCACACGCGAACATCTCAGTCCCGAGATCACTGCCCATAACCAACTCGATCCTCGCTCTCCCTGTATACATTCGTCAACTGGTCACCACTCTCTTCACCAGCTGTGCTCTTCATTCACTCCACCTTCCGAACAGTAGAGCCCGATCCGCGGAATGGTCATCTCTTTTTCCCCCCTTGGGTCCGAACTTGAAATGGAAGACGGGGTTTGGCGACGCTGGCGCTGGCTTAACATGATCGCGAGCTGCTCCAAAGTGAACCTGGAGGAGCTGAAGGGGTGAGATCGGTAGGGTTCGTGGAGCTGACTGGGTTGGTCACTGTCCTTGACTGTCAGGTTCTCGAGCAGATCGATGAGCTCCAGATCTACTGCTTCAAGGTGAGAGTCTTGCCCATCCGAAATTTCGGCCAACAGTTGCGACTGTGATATCCAGTCGTCCAAACGCTCAGCTACTTCGTCTTTGTCATGTAGCCCCGAGTGGTGTTCAACAGCCTCCACCTCGCTAGGGAGCGCGGTTGAGCCATGAGCATCACCGGCGGCCGTCGTCTTCTCCAAGAGGTCAGCCGAAGTAGGCGTGGTTGTCGAGGCAACACCGCTCTAAGGCTGTCCTTAGGACACGGCGCCGGTCGGCAGTGTCTCAGGGACGAAGGTGGTATACTCCAGGTTGTCCGTCAAAGGACCGAATGTTTCAACCATCCATTTGTCGAGCAAAGGCGCATCGTCGATGTCGTGTGCTGGGCCTCGCCATGCGAGAGGGATCCAACCTTTAAAAGGGTCCAGTCTATGCCAGCCGAATCGGATGACTGCATGGTTCTTCGTCGGGAAGTGCTTCCAGAACCTAGCGGGCTCTGTCCGCAGATCGTCGACGAGTGCGCGTCCGTAGCCTACCAGAACGGCCCGGGGTTCCTCCAGCGGTTGACCCAAGTTTCGCATGGATACGATCACATTCTTTAGATGGAGCTCGCGATGGTCGAGGCCGAGGAATTCTTGCGTAACGGTACCGTCCATGACCTTCGCGATAATCTTCATGCGTTGATCTTGGTCGGTGTTGAAACTTGCGGGCGCTGAGCTATCCGTGTAGAGCTTGACTATCTTCGGAATGGGACCAGTGGGCAAAAAAAGATCTTGCAGACAGACTCCATCGACGTACTCGATCGCGAGAACAGCAACATGGCGGAATTGGTTTGCGAATATCGAACTGACACTCGTAACCTTGGCGATCCATCCTCCATAGAATTCTGGAGCAATGTTGGAGAATCCAGTGCGCCCACATCTGTAGAGGAAGTGGTAAGCACCGAACTCGTCACTGAAAGCCGAGTCGGCCTGAATCGTGATTTTCAATCGACGCTTGGTGATATCGACAATCTTGTGCCAGAACAAGGCATCGAAAATCTTCAGAAAGAGGATCTGCCCTTTGATCGGGATCTCCTGCTCTTGCTTGCTCGGGGAGGTGGATGGCGCAAGGACGACGCGACACAAGACCTTCTGAGGACCAGGGTTGTAGCCAAAAGCAGGGTTGCCGCCAATTATTCGGAGAATCTCGATCTCCATTTCAGCGTCCTCGTTATGTTGATTGTTCTCGTCGAGGTTTAGAGGCGCGTTTCTGGGGTCGGAAACAAATCGTGTGAATGAGTATACCTTGTCCTCCGTAGACGGCATCATGTCTGCCGATGTCAAGGCTTTCGGGAGCGGATACAAATGCGAGCCGTAAGGAGGAAGCGGTTTGTGCAGGCCGAGACGGAGGCGCCGGCCTTCGGAATAAAGCTCCTTGTGGTCCAGCAAGATGCCTCCATCCTCAGCGGAAGAAGAGGCACCTGTATCTTCGGAGGAAGAGGAAGGCATGTTGAACAGCGTCCAAAGAACTATCTCCTGCTGCCTTCAGTGAGTTATTGACTAGAGAAGTATCGAACCGGATGGGACTTACATGTAGAGTTGTGAGGGTGGGAAGTGACGCGTAAGAGATGAAAGTTCAGTTCACAGACAGCCCAGGCGGAAGCTTTGAAGTTGGAAGCTACAAAGACGTAGGCGGCGGGAGGGTCCTTATATAGGCAAGGTGAAAAGTTAAGGCAGTCTCAAGGTACCTAGGTATGGAGGTACCCGAACTTTGGCTGATGTGGTAGGTCATGTAGCCTGGCCGCCACCTCTGCGTCTTCAACCCCTTCAGGCTGCAGCGGCCTTCAGACATTGTTCTTCTCATCTTGATTCTAAAGTCTTTTATTTTGAGCTGCTATGAACAATTTGAACAACAGACTTTCCAACCAAGAATTGCACTGGGGAACCAGCTCCTAGAACCTTGGGCTAATGTCCTTGTCTTCTGGTCCGTATAGTGTCTTCCATTCAAAGCAGGCTTTGAGCTGTGGACTCTTCGAGGCGGAGACAAACAGCCACCTGGATTCAAACAAGTGATTATAACCTAACTGTTGGAATAGCAACATTTGGCATGGCCGTACGCACTTAAATACCCGACGGACAGTGAGGTTATTCAGACATGTTGTGAGTCAGGTAAGGTTATGGCATAACATCGGGAGAATAAGGTTTTCTGGGCATCGTGCGTATAAGTGTCCAGAACCTCTTGCTCTCCTAGAATCTTAGACCTAGACAGAACAAGAAGAAGAATATAACCCCATTGCAACCGCAAACCCCGTACGTACGTACAGAGCCCATTCAACACTAACCGTATTATGTAGCTCTTGGTATTCCTTGAAAATCTTAGCCGTCATTCTGTCCTCTAAATTGGATTTAGCATGCTTCTTTGTCTAAGGTAGTAATACTAACCATGATTTGGACTTTAGCATTATGCGCATGCAGGGGCCATACTTTTCTTCCCAATCATCTCGAACTTCTCGAGAATTTATCGCCAGTATTTGAATAAGAAGATTAGTCAAGGAAATGAAGGACGAGTGAAGCATTTGGAGGGGGGCTATCAGGAGATACTAGAATTTGCATAGGCATTACTTAAGGATGAGTTACACTACTACATACTACACACAGAGACAGAGTTGTTGAGGTTAGCAACATATCATATTGGCTATTCACACCCTTAGAAATTCTCGTGTTACACGAGATTCTCGTGCTCGAGTAACCCATTTCTGCTTTGATTGAGTTCGAAATTGAACATCAACTTTATACCCTGTCAAACAGCCATGAAGAGCTTGCAAGAGAGAGTGCTGCGGATAGCTAAGCCAAGCTGCAGAGTGTTACAAGTGTGTGCAAGCGTGAAGTCTATGCAGGCAAGAAACGAACGTATTCAAGCTCAGTCACTCAGTTGCAGAAGTGGAGCACATGTCGGCGAGCTAGCTCAGCCAAGGTGCAGAATTGGAGTTATGCAAGCGAGACGTGGAAGTGCGCTGCAATCATCTCCTCTATAATACTCTCAGGCTGAAGGGAAAGAGGTGGGTAGGGTAGCGGCGATTGGTCAGAGGTGCCGCTGCAATTAAACGTCACTGCCCTTGCTACGGGTGCAGATGCCTGGTATTTGGTTAAGAGTAGAGAGAAAGGAACGAAAACCACCGAGTGCATGCTTAGAAACCTGTCAACGACGTGTTAATCATGATTTTCTTCCGAACGCGCTCCGTGAATATTCTCGGGGCTTTTAAAGCGCGGAGCTAGTAATGTCGGTGAGTGCACAGCGTCCAGATAGACATGCATCAGTTCGCGTCACAATGTATCAATGCCTAACCTCGGTGTCACCGATACCGTAAACTCTGCCATTTTAAGAGACTAATTGTAATCATAGCATTGATCATCAAATCTGGGAGGCCAACTGTTCCCCAAACGACATTGACGTCAATGACCAATCGTCTCAACACGTCAACATGCGGGAAGTGAAGAAAAGAACACTAGTATGATCACAGATTGCACTTAAGGGCCTCCTATAAACCATAGAAAAGTCTCATCGATGAACCGTATGTCGAGAAAGGGTGCCGATGCATCTTGATCAATATCGGGAACGGTGTTCAAGGCCTCGCAAAGTTTCAGGGGTAGGCCACATGGGTTGGGCTTTTAGTCTTCTTTGAGAGACCGTTTGCGAATTCACCGGTGGGGAATGCCCGCGAAACATGGGCAGTAGATGTAGCTTTTCAGGCAGATGAACATGATGCTCACTAATTCTCAAAAAGGCCCGTCGCATCAAAGCACCTTTCGTGGGTGATTGACTATAGTTTTGATGAGTTACTGTTGGCGCGGCGTCTGTCCTCTTCAAAGGTTCGCTCATAGTCGCTGGGTGTGTTCCGTTGAGTTGCAGTCTCCCTGGTGCCAAGGCTCTGAAGTTGTTGCAAGATAGGAGTTGTTACGGATTCCGGGCGCAGCTACTTTCATAGAGTCATGGCTGTCGATGCGGTTCGGACGACTGAAACAGGGGACTCTGGATACCAAACGTCCCAAGTAAAAGAGGTCAGATTATGGAGGCAGGATTTCAAGTAGGCGCTACATTCATACCGACCAACTGCCAGCCAGTTGTTTGGGAGTACACTGCCCCGAGGTTTCGTGTCCCGATCCAGCTCGATCCAGCTTGTAGAACATGTCTCCAAAGTTGTGACCTTTGGAGCGCTGTAGTTATTTTAGTCGCAATTAGAAAAGGAAAACAATGTCGCATTTGATCATGGGACCCGACACCTCCTCGACCGCGCAAAGGACAAAGCCACACGAGATGACATAACGGGCTGTAGCAAAAATGCCACCAGATTGTCTTCGCTTAATTCAAGCACAACCTCCTGTCCTGTGTGACGGGACGAGAGACGATCCATGCATTCCAGGAAGTGAATGTTCTTTCGGTTGTGGCTGGACGGGCACGACAGCACAGCATCAGCCAAGACTTTTTGGCAGGGCTCCAGTGGCTTGAACGGCCGATGGCTGCTGTCGACCCCTGCCAACAGAGCCGAGACTGCGCCTAGACGATTGCTGACTATCCGTCGAGAGTTGCACCGACACACTCAAAGTGACGTCAGAAGTGGACGAAGCCTTGGCACAGCGTGTTCGCGACGCTCTCCTGCCCCCTCATCCCTCTCTGTGTCTCGCTGGCCATGTCTACCAAACGTCCGGAACAACCTACGTACGTAGTTTGGCTATTCGGTAGCACACTTGCCAAGGGTTGATGACCTGCTTGGGGAGAGGGAGATGATGAATGTGAATGGACGATGAGGAAACCGCACTTGGCATATTAGAACGATGCCCTTCTGCCTCTTTCACAAACCCGTTGCCATCAAAACGTTCGTTCGTCGTCGCATCCACTGATAGACTTGATCTCGCCGTTCATCGCCAGAGGCCCTTTCTGGTCGGCCCCCGGGAGTCTCCTCCATCCCCTTTAACTCTACAATCAATTTCGACATCGCCTGATACCCTGGTTCTCCAACATGGCACGGTTCAACCCCTTTGCGCGTCGTCAACATGACACAGCGACTCTCCCATCCCACCGTCGCAGAAGCAGCGACGACACAAAGGTCAACGACCGATGGCACGGCCGGGACTACAACATGGCCCATCGCCCGCCCTTCTTGTTGTGGCTGAAGGTGACCTGGCTTGACATCCTTACCATGATCATCATGGGAGTCATCGCACTGGTGGTGAGTGCTGGACCCTGACTCAGGTTTGCGTCTCGGCTCTATCGACTTGACTAACACCGCCTCCCCAGGTCTTTAGAGCGCATCCACCGGCCCACCGAACATTCCCCATCACCTTCGAGAACGGCGAGGTTGTCTACCCCCAGTTCGCCTATCCGCATATCCCGCAATATATCCCCAGCCATGCTGCAACGGCCCTCGGCATTGGCGTGCCCATTCTGAGCATCCTCATCTGCCAAATCCGCGTGCGGTCCTTCTGGGATATCAACAATGGTATCATGGGCCTACTCTACTCCGTCCTCGGTTCCACTGTCTTCCAAGTCATGATCAAGTGGCTCATTGGTGGCCTGAGGCCCAACTTCCTCGAGGTCTGCCAACCCGACATTAGCAAGGCTTCCCAGCCAGGCGGCAACGCGACCGGCCTCGACGGCACGGGCTACGGAGGCATCATGTGGACGTCGGACATTTGCACCAGAGAAATGGATGGGACGCTCTCCAACGCCCTGGAATCCTTCCCCTCGGGCCACACCACCGCCATGTTCTCCGGCATGGTCTTCCTGTACTTGTACCTTAACGCCAAGCTCAAGGTCTTCTCCAACTACCACCCATCCATGTGGAAGCTCGTCCTTACCTACGCCCCCATTCTCGGCGCCACCCTGGTAGGCGGCTCGTTGACCGTTGACCAGTCTCACAACTGGTATGATGTTCTGGCCGGTGCGGTGATCGGGACCGTGTTCGCCTTCTCATCCTATAGGATGGTCTACGCCGCGGTATGGGACTGGCGTTTCAACCATATTCCCCTGCACCGCAAACTTCCTCTCGAATATGACATTGATTACTTTGAAGGGGCAGTGGCTACTCGGAAGGCCGGATGGGGCAAGAGGCGCGCGGCAAAGTCGACTGCCACCGACAAACTGACCGGTCGGACGCGATACAGTACCAGTAGTCGAGACGGGCGTGGTGTTGGGGTTCCCCGCAAGCCTGTGATATCGCACCACGCCAGAGGTGACCGTCGTTCCTCTGTCGACGACATGGTGTAGGCCTTGCTCCTTCGTTTTCTTGAAATGATGTTTTGGTTGTTGGGGTTACCAATTACCCTGTTGTTTGAAGTAATTCTTGCTTGGATACCCTGTACGACAAACGAAAGCGCGTGTTGTCCCTTCAGATACCTAATCCGTTATGTTATAATCAATACTATTCAGAAGGCATCTTATTCAAAGCGCCAGCCATCGACAGGTCTCATTCACAAGCATCGAACTCTGATCAACTATGTCTTCGCTTGGCTTGGGACCCAAGCTTCAGATACATGGCACTGGCCTTTCGCGCACGTTCATAGCGAGCTCGTGATATGGTATGGGTACAGATGCAACTAGGGTCGGAAGTTCTTGACTCCCATTCGACCAGTCTCTGAATATCCCTCCCCTTTTGGTCTGATGTCGGCTTCAGTCTGATGTTCTGTGGAACTCGGTTCCCCACTACGAGCACTGCCATGTGCTTGAAGTACTGCCATCAAAGTTTAAAAATAGTTATAGCTATATTTCAAACAGTACCAATAGCCATGACATGCAGCAGAGAAACAATGTGAGAAAACAATGGGGCCCTTCCACAGAGTTGCGGCGTTCTAGTGTCAAACTTTGATCGGAAACTGTGGTGTGATGTCAAATGACGGACATGAAGCCATGATGGGGTTGTTGGTGCGTTTGGGGGCAATTTGACACAAGGGCTGGCGCTGAACTCAATTCCCAGAAGACCAGCATTTAGTAACCTCGTCGTTTGTCTCGTCATTTCTAACAAGGGCGTCTCGCACATATTGAGCATGCTGGCGAGTCAAACGTTACGGTGGCTGCATGAGCGTGATGTGTCTTGGCGTGCAAAGCAATTCTTGGCGACTGAACTCTATCGCAAATCTGTTAGTGAGATATTCACCCAGGGAATGCAGATCAGGCCCATGGAGACCCAAATGAATCAGAGTTTTTGATGTGACTGAACTCTATTGTGGCAAACAAACAGCGCAAAGAACTCCATACCCATGATATTTTATGAAGACATGGCAAAGCCGTCATTCTCACACCCTCGCTTGTCGTTGCACAAAGATTTTTTGGACTAGATTTAGACTCAAAATAAAGTCGTATCTAATCCAGGCAAGCGGATACACGAAGAGGGACTCCCTCAGACCCAACATCCGGGGCTCTGAATGGAGAGATCGACTGAAGGAACCCCATCTGAGGCGAACCCGGCAGGTACATCCCGCACGGATAGCCATCGTCCCCGTGCCGGCCCCGAGATCTCCGGGATCCGTAGTCTTCACTCAGCCCCTGACCGAAAGGGGTTCAAATAAATTAAGCCAGACCCATTTCTTCTTTTCCTTCTTCAAGAAACCCGTCAACTTGGGGCGAGAAGGGAACTAGCAAGCAGGCAACCACAAAAAGCTTCGCAAAGAGGCCAAGCCCCTCCAGCAACCAAAGTCTGAAGCGCCCAGACCATTAGCAGGTTTGACATATGATGTGCAATAGCCGCACCTCCACCAAGCTCACTTTGAACCTCTCGATAGGTTAATAACTTACGAGGGACACCCTGCCCGGTGTGCTGACCATCTTCCCGCTGGAGCTGCTGTCCCGGTCCAGTCGAATCTATACCAGACGACCCACATCCTGATCCGTCTGAACCAGTCAACTTGCAAGAGTTGCAGCTTCTGTTGATGTATAGCAAAGTGTTTCTGTTTTCCGTTCTGACGTGACGCCCTCTATATTGCAATGAAGCTGGGGCCCAGTGCCTGGTACATCGGCGAGGTTTCCGAGTGGTGGCCCCGGCCATACATGGCAGCTTGCCATGCTGGTTTCATCAATATATACCAAATTGTGACGAGTCTGGGCAGTCGTCGATAAACTAGCTTATCTTCGCACGCGATGGGGGAGGTTGAAGATCCTATCCTAGAACCTCCATGTAATTTACTAGCATAGGGGCAAGCTTAGATGCGATGAACAACTACTCTAAATTGCGCGGGACTACTGCACGGCCAGTGACAGTCGAGATAAGATATAAGATACCTTCACGTCCTCCCTTCGAGCAGATCTTCTCTCTTACACCAGGCTCTCATCGCCAAAAATTCTCTTCAAATCCTTTCAACTTGTCCCTTCCATCCATTCACTGTTCTCGCTTGTCGATAACACTTTCATTCTTCATTGCTTTCTTTTGAGTCTAGTACTAGCAAGACCTCATTGTCATCAACACTAGCATCACCGGTATCATCATCAACAATGGCGTCCCGGCTGGTCCTTTACTCCCTTGCCGCGCTGGCTGCTGCGAACCCCATCCACCCGGGTGGTGAAGAGCGGCTGGCCCGCCGACACTTGGGAGGCGTCGGACATCTCGCTCGCGCCGTACTGTCTCCTCAGCAGCCTCGTAACGCCCCCATCGAGGGCCCGGCCAAGGTCGAGGTCCGATATGCCAGCTCCGGTGGGTCTGGCGAGAACGGAAGCGATGGCGGAAGTGTCGGATCCAACGCTGAGAAATCGAAGGACAAGTCCAAAGATAAGAGCAAGGACAAGAGCAAGGACAAGAACAAAGATAAGAACAAGGATAAGAAGAAGGAGAAAGAGACTGGGGGCGGCGGAAGCGACTCCGGCTCTGGATCCGGCTCTGGCTCTGGCTCTGGCTCTGGCTCTGGCGGCTCTGGCGGTGGCAGCTCCGGAGGCGGTAGCAGCGCCAACAACGGCACTGTTCCTGGTGGTGGTGGCTCTGGCTCCGGCTCCGGCGGCGGTCTTCAGAAGACGTTCCCTACCCCCGCCGGGACCGAGAACCTCGCTGAGGCTAGGACTATCACGGGTTCATTTGACGGTGGCATGAAACTGTTTGATCGTGTTCCCAGCACCTGCACCGGTGGCGAGGGTGGTCAAAAGGACGCGGCTTTTATTCTCGCGGATGGTGCTACTCTTAGCAACGTCATCATCGGTGGCGGCGCTGGTGAGGGTATTCAGTGCCAGGGCAGCTGCAACTTGGTCAACGTGTGAGTTCTAACCCAATCCACCTTCTATACCTACACCGAGAACCCACATGCTGACAATGACACAGCTGGTGGGACAAGGTTTGCGAAGACGGCGCCACCTTCCGTCAGACCGGCGGCACCTCCACGGTCAAGGGCGGCGGCGCCCGCGATGCCTCCGACAAGCTCTTCCAGCACAATGGTGGCGGCACACTCGAGGTCTCCGACTTTTACGGCATCAACATCGGTCAGTTCTGGCGCTCGTGCGGAAACTGCAAGGAACAGACAGCCCGCACGGCTGTTTTCAACAACATCCACGTCGATGGTGGCAAGACTATCGCTCACTACAACGGCAACCTCGGTGACAAGGTCACCATCAACGGCGCTTGCATCCTGGGCGGTGCCGAGGTGTGCAAGAACTCCAAAGGCGTTACTGGCGGCGGTGAGCCCGGCGACGCGCCCAACGATCCTACTCTCTGCGTTGAGACCAATGTCCAGACTTCTGGCTGCTAAATGGCCCGATGAGGCTTTATGTAGAGATCGGTGGCAGATGTAAGATTCTGTTGGGGTTCTTATCTCTCTTCATCTTGTATATATGGCGCTCTGACTAGCTTTCTGGGATTCGGACTGGATGCCTTGCAGTCAGGGATCTGCTCATGGTGTAAATACTCGTATAGCTGTAAGGTATGCAGGTCAAACAGGCACATACCTCTTCATCTTCAGTACTATATCATAAAGACTCTGAAAATGGTTCTTTTTTGTGTTAAAAGTTGACAGAGCAGACCACAAAATACAACTTGCTCGGGATTCTTCTGCGTTCCTGATGCTTTTCGCTCCCGACAACAGGAACCTTGCTGAAACAGGGTAGGCACAACAATGTACCGCGCCACGTACAAGAACGCTGATAAACCGCGCTGTGTCTGTATCATTTTCTTGTTGTCGGACGGTAGTGAGAAATTGAGTTTTTGGGGGTCAGTCATTACAATACCTCTGCCTCTGGATTCAATCTCTTCAAAAGACCAATCAACCTCTAAATACATGTAGGTTTTAAAATTGTGTAATAGTCTCTGTTATACTCTCTTGGATGTAGAGGTAGTCATTACACAAGCTTCGATACACTCAATCGCCCTCAACCGGCTCGAGGAACGCTGGATCGAACGAGACTAAACTCTTGCCGAATAGAGAGCACAGTCACGTCGAGCCTCGAGGTCAATTAGAGACAAGCGACTCAATTAGTTGATGGTTCGGATCGGCGTTCTCTATAAAAAGTGGTCAGATAATCAGCAATGGAATCGGCATTTCGTAAAATGCAATACTTGAATTAAAGGCACAAGCGCCTACGAACCTCACTGTGGCATTCCACGTAGGATAACGTGAAGAGGTTGCCAGAAGTTTGTATTAGTATATTTCTAGCCGTTATCTGGTCGTTGAAACTCATAGCGGTCGGTAAAGGGGGCTCAGGCAGCCAGACTGTTGAACGATTTACCGGCAACGAAGAGATAATCAAAAGCTTGTGTTTTCAAAGATGCAGGTGTTGGTGGAAGGATAGCGAGGTAACTTTTATAGCTGAAGTGGAATCTTTAATATCAGTTTTTGTTTAAAAAGAAAGAAACATTTCACCCAAAGCTTCCACACCCATCTCAATACAACTCCCTCCTTACCTCGACCACTACGTCACAATCCACGCCGCCTCAACATTGGCTTTCGGATCAGGCGAGCCTTGAGCACCCTTGAGCCAGCAGTAGTTCTCATCCGTTCCCTGCTTCCCCGCAGTGACCCACGCCACGCCGACACACGGCCCGTCGGCGCTCTGTGTCGTGACGGCGAGCGCCGCGCAAAGGTTCATGCAGTCCTCTATCCGCGTCAGTGGGATCTTACCGAGGTCATTCATCGGATAGTTGTTGCCGCATTCGCGCACGAAGCGCACACTTGAGTTCGGGGCCGTGTACGTCCTGTTCTCCGACGTCAGGTTCGGGCAGTTGGTTGTTGCTTCGCCGAGGATTGATGACGCTTGCTCTGGAAGCGGGATCGAGGCGAGTGATGTTGACGCTGAGCTTGAGAAAGATGTTGTTGTAGCCGTTCCTGATGCTGATGCTGATGCTGACGCTGATGCTGATGCTGATGCTGATGCTGATGCTGATGCTGATGCTGATGCTGATGCTGATGCTGATGCTGATGCTGATGCTGATGATACTGTGGAGGTGGAGACTGCAGGCGGCGATGTTGATGATCCAAGCTTACTGACACAGTTGTTAGCACTTGCTTTCATTGTCAGATTCTACACTGAGTTACTCACGCTTGACACGTCTGCACATACGCCGCATGTGCTTGTGCGATCGTCCCAGCAGCCGCGGACGCACCGATGGTTCCGAGGAAGAACACCAAGGCAATGATGGCCACCCAGAATGTTGTTGCTGTGATACCCCATATTCGCTTTTCTTCTTTCGATGTGCCCCCGGCTTGACTATCGCATGCCGTCGCGACCGCCGAGTGAGGGTACTGTGTGTTATCATACGGCGCGTATCCACCCGGGCCGGGGCCGGGTGCGCTCGGGGCTGGCTGGTATTGCCCACGATCTTGGTAGTGTCTCATACCGGGCGATGATGCCACTTCGAGACCTCCGAAGTCGGCCGGCATCAGTCCCGACTGATATTTGACTTCCCGATCGGAACTTTGAGAGGATTTTGACGAGGCGATGTTACTGTTGGCTGTTGCAGCCAGTCGTTCACCTTCTGGCGATGAATTCGTTGGCAATGAAGCCATTGTTTGTTTTGGAAGTTCGACGGACCCTCAAGAAATAAGACACGCCTAACTCACTAGCTGACTCTGTGAATAGCGAATGAAGCAATGAAAAGGCGAGAAAGACCTAGCACAGTGGGTGCATAAAGTCAGCAAGCAGCAATTCTTAAGGACAGTGTCGTGGGCCGGTCTCTGGGAGCGGCAGCCAAATTATAGACACGAAACGAGTCAGACGACAGAGCGGGTAGTCCTAGTCACTTTGCACCAAGACTTCGATACCAGGGTATTGCATAGGACTCTCGATCCTTCGAGGCTCCGTGATGAATGATCGGCCGTTATAACGATGAGGTGCTCTGCCCTGGTCGTCCCACTAACCCACCACCAAATCTTGGCCTGAATGCGCATGAGCCCATCACTCTAGACCTAAGCTTCAACATCAGCAGATTTACGGACTCCGATTGGAGGGGAGTTAGCAATCTATAAGCTTGTCCATCGTTATCCACCACGAATGTAAAGCATCCACATCAGCAAAAAGCACTAAGCAAGCTGGCCGATGGCAGCTAAACGTCCCAGCTTTCCAACACGAGTTGGACTCCGTTTCCGTCCGGAGCGAGTTTACAACTCGACGCACGACGAAATACAGCCTATGCTCCACTGCATGTGCGATTTCAAAGCCGCCCAAGGCAACGAGCATATTCCTAGACGGAGTTTGCGTCGTGCTGAAAATGGGGACTGGCCAACGTTCTAGGCAGAAGGATTCTGGTCCCAGTCGACACAGTTTACATCCGCAGAAGTTCGGCTACTGCGACATTCTTTGCAGACAAGGGCCGGCCGCTATCAGCGGAGGTAAGGAGTTCCAACATCCGAACAACTCAGCGCTGTATATCCGGTTGCTTAATGGTTTTCTAGATGACTGTTGGAGCTGCGATGAATTTGGTGAACAAGATTCCAGGGTGGAGCTGTCCCCTGCGTCTAGTCCAATTTCACCCTACGCACACACAGCTTGCAGTCAAGTAGGAAGTTCTAAAGCTGCAGCAACTCTCCGGTTCTTTCGTGCCTGGAACTCTGGAAATTCGTGATAGCTGATATTTTTGCTACTACAATCCCAAGGGGGCATGACAAATCACAACATCGGCGAGTTCAGCTGTGACTCGACACCGTCTCCAGGCGGCCGCGGCTGCAGTGGCCCCTGCCACCCCCGTGTCCACGCGAAAAGGGACTTTGGTTCCCACTGGCTCGGCACTGGGCAGTCCGACGTCTTGAATTGGGACCTTGTAAGTAAGTCGCAATCGATGCCGGCGGTAGAGTTGCCAAGGAAAATAATGTGAGTGCCAGGGCTTTTCCACACCAGCTCGGTGCAGGGGTTAACGGACGAAGTGACACGGTAGCTGCGAGTCAGGACATGAGCCGCTGCGCCTTTCCAAGATGTCTATATATTACGAAGTTGGATCTGATAGCCTGCTTTTTGAGATTGACGCACACGTTGTCGATCTCTCGTGGTAGCGGTTGGTTGGAGCCGGCTATCGTTGGAGAAAATTGCAGAGATTGCCAGCAGGGTTTTTGTGATATCTATAGTTATTTTTGCAGTTCCCAGATTCCATTGCCCTTTATACTTGGGGGAAGTACAAAAAGTTTTTTGGTATTTTTTTGTTCTATAGTAAGTCAAACTCTCAGCCAAACTTACTGATGATGGTCTCCATTGCTGGAGCAGTTTGTCAACCGAGTTGCAAACGTACGACCATATCGCATGCTCTATCTATCCATGTCGAAGTCAACTTGCCAATAACTAGACCCCGGTCTCTCCTCCTTTAGGGTCGATGAATGCTAATCAGCCAGCTCATTGCACATCCCCAACCAGGAGCGAGCAGTTGCGTGCAGAAAGGCAACCAAGCCCCCAACAAGCAACAACTTAAAAAACGCCACATACGCTACCTATCTCTAAGACGATGTCTCGATATCCGGGTTCTCCTCCACAAGGTGCTGCAATGGCAAAAACAGCTTCACGCTTCCATCGCCTACCTTGGCCGCCTCGTTGATCTCCCGAACCTCTTGCCATGTCTTCCAATACCAGCCAGAGCACTTTTCCGGCTCCAGATTCTGTCAATCGAGTTAGCATTGTACTTTTCTTCACATCCATCCTATTGAAATCTCAACACGTCAAGGGGGCAATCACTCACAACAGGCTCCGCATCAGCATCTTCCATCTCACATCTCACAAAAATGGTGATATAATGCCTCCCAAGGCCCTCATACACATCGTTCGTCACAGCCGCGACCTTTACGCCGCGCACCTTCAGCCCGGACTCCTCTAACGTCTCGCGCTCTGCGCAGGTGAAAAAGGACTCGCCGAACTCAAGATGTCCGCCAGGAAGTTGTAGGGTCCCTAAGTCATCGCATGTCAGAGCTTTTGATTTTCACTCAATGAACAACCATTAAATGAAAGGGAAGAGTAGAAGAAAGAAAGACGAGCATAGGTGCAACGTCCGTACCTGCGCCATGGCTGCTTTCGCGCTTGCCCACGACAATCTTGCCGTCCTTGCGCTGGATGATGGCCGCGATGCCGACGCGGGGGTTGGCGAAAGGGTTTGGCACCATGTTGTCCTGCTGTCTTTTACTTTTCTTGCTTGTTTGAAGAACCAGACTCGTGCTCTTGGTGAGGTGCAAATGCTGTTTGAAAGTCAAGCGCCAAGGATGAGGTGAAGTTGAATCTTATTGCGGGGGTTGACTCATACAGTACAGTGGCTTCACAAGTCATACCCTACACTCACTCGTTGGCCGGTGGCGGTATTTATCGGTCTGCGCTTTCATCCGCTGCGGGGCTAGTGTGACCGATCAGAATCAGCCAGCCCGTCAGCCTCAAGGCTGATTACTCTTCGCACCGCCTCCGCTTCGCCCCAAGAATTGGACAACATGACATTCCATCTGTAAATATTTTCATGCCGTGATGGCAATACCGTGTACAACAAAACGGAGTATAAGTGTATTTGACTCTCAAAAGCCCACCCCACTCGGAGCCGCCTAGGGTCAAGTTAATCTCACTCAACCCCATTCACCTCCACTTCCATCCTCACCGCCCTCACTCATCAACCGTTGCTCCAAGAGCGGGTTCCCTCCCACTCCCTCCAACAAGTTCTAAACACTGAATGGTCTGGTGGTGTAGTTGGTTATCACGTCAGTCTAACAGTCGGATTCAGCATCTAGCGGATGTACTGTCTCCCCTGGCTTCACTGAAGGTCTCCGGTTCAAGTCCGGGCTAGATCATCCACATTGGGCGATTGGTTTAGTGGTATAATGACCGCTTAGCATGCGGTAGGTCCTGGGTTCGATTCCCAGATCGTCCATCTTTTTGCCTTCATTGGCATATCTTTGTCGTGGGCGATTAGAAACATCGACTATGGTGAGTAATGATCAATAAGCTCATGCATGAATGTGTGCGAGTGAGTAAGTGAGTAAGTGGGCGAGTTTAGTCTACGTGTGGAAAGACAATCAGACGTTGCAAACACAAACGAGCGAAACGGCAGGTGAAGAAAACAAGACCCTGCTATGCTTGTGTGATAATAATACATTGCATCATTAATTCATTACCTCTACTTCCCGTGGGTATCATTACATGGCTCTTCCAGAGCCCGTTTGTGAGAGAGGAGACATCCAGCCAACTTCCTTTCTATACTCTGTACATGTGTATCGAATCTCCCTACCCTACCATGCTCCCTTCTGGGGCATGTTGTCGGGATCCATCTCGAAACCCTTGATGCTCTCCTGCCAGTTTTGCCAGTCGAAGTCGTCCAAGTTATCCATGTTGACATCCATGGAGTCTGCCGGCACGTTGTTAATGGAGGTGAAGGGGTCGGACCACAGCCACGGGGGTTGGTTATCCCCCAGAGACGACGCGACGGTAGGTTGCGACGTCATGGCGATGGCTTGCTGCCTCTGCCTCTGCTCTGCGTCTAGGGTTTGGCCCGATGCTGTGGGCGGCTGGACGTCAGAGGACATCATGGACTGCGAAGCCGGTGCTTGCGAGGCGGTGGGCGGAAAGAGCGTGTTGTTCGGATCAGCCGCCATGGATTGTGCCGTGGGGTAGAGGTATTCCCAAATATGATTGGGGTTGAAGCCCCGCGCCATCATGACCGTGTCGATGAACTCGGGCTCCCTCGGCGGGCGAACCGAAGCTGGCATCCGGGCAGGCTGGTTTGGCTGAAAGACAGGCGCCGCAGATGCTGCGCTCTGTCCAGTTTGAGTCTCGCCGGGACGGTTGGCCGCCGGTTGCGCCGGACTGGAGCTATCCGTACGCACGAGATTTCGCCAGCGGGATCGTATCTGCGCATGCTGAACTTCCATTCCTGGGACGGGACCAAGCCTCGCTGGTATGGGATTCATACGGTCATCCACATCGAGCTGACGGGCAGCCTCGGGGTCTGACCTCAGGCGAACAATCTCTGCCTCCCTATGCTTCGTGGCTTTTGCGCTGAGCTTCCGCAATGGAACCCATACCGCCATGTGGTCTGCCATTCTGGAAATCTCCCCGGGGTCTTTGTCGAATCGCATGGTGTTGTTGACAGCCTCCCAGCCCCTCTCCGACGTCGCCGACCAAGGGCGCCTTCCAGCCTCCATGAGAATGTAGGCGATGGCGTGCCACTGCCGATACGTCTGAAAGAGCCACCTCCACTGCTTGCAGCGGGGGTCTGTGTTTAGGATATAATTGTACTCGACAATCTCGATGGCCGACAAGAAGAGCCGATCGCGAATTTCGTTGGAGAGCTCGTGGCCGTTACCGGGGAACAGCATCGGCTGGTAGATGACGAGACTCATCTTGGCCATGATGACACGGGCGATCATCGCAGCCATCCAGAAAAGGGGGTCATCGTCCGTGAAACAGTGCTGCAAAATCTTATCCTCGACACGATCGTAAACTTCAATCAGCATCCGCTCGCGATCCTCAAGGCTTGATGAAGCATCTCGAGGGCAGACGCCGGCCATGGCCGAGCCGGCTGTGTGTAGTCGTCTCGACAGCGCGCAAATCTCGTATCTTACCAGCGACACGGCGCAGTCCGTCTTGCCGCGCCGGGACTTTGGTACCTCCGTCATTCCCGGCTCAATATCTGAGTCGTTGATATTGGAGGGAAGTTCCGTGTCGAAGGAGCGATCGATGATGGTAAGGTCGCTGCCTAATTCTTCGGCAGATCTCAAATCTAGTGTGCAAATGGCCCACCACAGTCGGCGCCGCATCTCGGTCTCAAAGGGAGGGAGGTCAAAATTCGTCCCGTCTCGATGGATGCCCAGCCCTTGCGCGATGCGAATCGCCAAGCCAGTCAGTGTCCAGCAAAACCGAGTGTCGTCTTCCCGCCGGACCAGTGTCAGGAACAAGACGAAAGCTTGCAGTACCACCATGTCTGAGGTGTTCAGAAAGTTGGCTTTTGCGAGGGCCTGCTCGAGAGCGAAGCGGTACTGCGACAGCATCACTTCCTTCTTTGAGCCAAAGTTCTTCTCGACCTGCGGAGCGGGTCAGTTAAGCCGGAGCCGCTGGGGCCGTGCTACATACCTCCTCGTCTTCCATGGACGTGATGGCCGCGTAGTAGATGGAAAACAAAAGGGCTTCGTTTCCTGGGGTCAGTTCGTCGATGTTGCGTCGCATGTTACGGATGAGCTTCTCCATGGTCGGAATATGTAGTATCTTGAGCAACGGTTCCACGTTCTCCTGGTAAACCTGCCACATGAACGGTATTTGCGACGGCAGGGGATGCAGCTTGCGCAAATCAACGTCGGAAGACCGGTAGCCCAGAATGAAGGCATGATGATCGGTCGCAGCATCCACAGTCTGTTCAGGGGAGTGGTCGGGCGTCTCTTCGATGTCGGAATCGTCCGTATCTTCGTCCAAAACGTGCGTCTCTTCCCGTAGCTCGTCAAGCTGCAAGGTCCACGTCAGTAACAGGAGGAACCATGACTCGGGCGACCTACTTCGTCATTGAGCTTGGACCAAAATGCGCTGCTCACGTATCTGCTCGACTTTCCCTTGTCGTGAAGCACCAATCTGCCGAACTGTCTGCTGAGGCCCGGTTGCCTGTCTTGAGGTCGCTTCGGGTCCGAGTCCGTGCCCATCTTGTTCGACGCGACTGTCTCCCTCGGCAGAGTCGTAGTAGCGCTGTTGCTCTGCGTGCTCGCCGCCCTGTCGCCGCTGGCATCATTACCAAAAGTCTCTGGTGAATTTCCCGTGCTCGAGTTCTGTCGCCCGCTATTGCTCCCCGTGCCGCTCTCGACTTCGATCTGGCCGCTCAGTTCCTCCACGATGCCCTCGAGTTTGCGCAAGCGCTTCATCAGCTCGACCTCGCGCTCGCTCGAGTTTTTGGGCGGCGCATTCGGGTCCTTTGGTCTCGGTCGACGAGGCGCGCGGCCCGGTGCCGGGAATATGCATTGGATGACGGCGCGGCGGCAGTTGCTGCATGGCATTTGCTTGTCGCAGCGGACCTTCCTCTTACGGCAGGTGACGCAGCTGCGCGGGTTCAGCGCGGGCTGGCCAGAGGGCGTCATGGCCACGGGCTGATCGGGGGATATGGAGGTCGCACCATGGCGACTGAGGGCGGGAAAGTCGTGGATCGTGGTCGGAGAGTGGGGTGAATGGTGGGGGTTGGTATTCATTGCGTGCGCCGGTGTCGCAGGGTTCGACTGCTGGCTCGTCGGTGAGAAGTTTTCCATGGCTTGTCACGAGCGACGTATGGACCTCGTAGGGTCGGTTCAGAGCAGCTGGATGTTGTGCTGTGGTCGAGGAAGAGGGACAACCACCAGGGTTTGGTATGGGTTCGAGGGAGAGACTTCAACGGAGAAGAGCGTGGTAGTGACACACTTTGGCGGCTGGAGCTAGAGGCTGACAAATGGGGGGATTCCTGCGACGCTCTCGCTCTTAGTTTCTACCCTCCCAGAGACATGAGTCGTGCCGGCGATCGAGTCTAGCGCATGTCAGACACAGTTACCCGTCAGAAGATGGACAGAATGTAGGTGGTGGTAGCGGTTGTGTTGGAAGCTGTCGTTGTTGTCGTCAAGTCGTGGGCTTGTTTGTTGGGGGTTGAAGGGCGCAGCCGCAGGTGCTCGAAGTGGGGGGGATACAGAAAGGGACGGGAGCCGACAATCAGTCACATCTGTGCAAAAACATCAAAGCTCCGTCGGAGCTTAAACCGGTAAGCCGGGGGAAGGCTAGATCGGCCACGAGCTGGGAATCCCGTTACGCCCATTGGCTCGTTATCCGTGGTAACTGCCGCATGTGCCTCACCGAGAAACCCCTCCCGCTCACCGAGGAAGCATTGACTCACATGGCAGAGCGCGGCATGGTGAAGCTCGGTGAGACAGACTCTACCTCCGAGCTCCTCGGTACACCATTTTCACTCGGCGTTGCACCTCGGAGAACCAGGCCATTTATTTTAAATTGGGGGACTGTGTGAGAGAGAAAGAGACTACAAGCTTGGCACTCGTAAACCAAAGACATCATAGACCCGGAAAGAAGCTATGAACCTGGCTTGGTATGATGTGGTTGACGTGATGCTTGCCGCTGGCGGTAAGTGCTCCCCAAGTCCGATATCCCCGAGAACGGGCCCGGTCCAGAAGAGCCCGGACTCCATTTCCCGTGTCAATTTGCTTGTGACGCACGCAAAAAGTAGCGAAGCATAACCTATTTCTCAATTGTTTTACTTAATCATCTTGTTAAGCAGTGGAACTTCTGGCCATGCGTTTGCCGCGTGCCACGAAAATCAATCTCGTTGAATCTGAACGCTATCCGACGGCTCAGATGAACATACTTCTGAGGTCGTTTGTGTGCGACATCTCGTACTATGGCCGATCACGAAGCTGTTTCGCATTCTCAAAGATCTTTAAGGGGCTCCGCAAAGCTCAAAGTTCTCGCCTGGGTGCCCTTGTCTGATTGCTCCCCTCCTCGACCATGAAGGGCAGGTAGAAGCGAATCAATTGCTACGAGTGATTATACTGGCAACATATGCCGACTGAAGCGAAGAATCTCCCCTAGTGATTCATTGATTGGTTTACAGAAACAAGCGAGCACAGAGAATAAGCCCCAACTTCCAGGGTTCAGGCTCGTTCGGGATAACACTCATGATTGGTTTGCTCGACTTGAGACCGGTAGGTGTCAATACGAGTTTGCCGTGATGTGTTACTTGAGGGAGAACCCAATAACTAGATCTCTTTCACATTATTCCAAAACAAACGTTTAAGGAAACATTCTCGAAAATAACTACAACTTGGGTGTTCCGGCGACAGTTTGGACTCCCAAACGCTAATTACTCAAAGCGGAGACTTAGCTCTTGCTTCGTGCCGTGGAGCCTCATGCTGATTGACATTGCCACAAATATAGCATTTGTGAATATAATTACAGGTCTTGATGCCACTCTTCTTCGCTAACGTGGTGTCTGTGAAATACTATCGGCATAATTTAGAAAAACCTGGAGGGCCAGAAACACTCCAAGAAGTAAGTATTTTCAGTTAGTCACATTCTTGTTCCAAAAGGTATCCAGGAAACAGTCTTGCGCTTCTAGGGAGTACGGACTGCACGTTGCAACTTGAATGATACATCTCAGCACTGCCCTGTGATGTCTGAGCTCACGAGCGATATGACGTTTAGACTTGGAGTTCGTAGCCAGCCTCGCAAGTGTGTATTGTACCAATAGATGCTTGCTAGCACAGGGACTTCACCCGATCTAGTCGCCCAAGCCCCATCAAACCTGTAAGCTCTCCAATGTCTTAGCATCACTTGGCTGCCACGGATAAGTCTCTTCAATCGCGCGAATCAGTTTCTCATGATGCGGGGATCGCGGTTTGATGGATATGTCGAACGGCTCAGGGTGGCTAATCACGCCCGGAGTGAACTTGATACTCGGCTCGACCACCCTTCCATCGCGGACTGGCTTGCTGAGGCTGTACACGGCAAGAGTCTGAGCGACGGTGAGGAAAATGGAGTTTTCGGCTAGGATGCGTCCCGGGCAGATACGGCGACCGAAGCCGAAGACGAACTTGTGGGGGTCGACCTCAGGCTCGTGGCCATCGCTGACGAGGAAACGTTCTGGCTTGAAGGTCATGGGGTCGGGATATCTCTCGGGGTCGTGGGTGAAGTGCCTATTGACATGGGATTAGACAGAGGTTCGATAACAGGCCTTGATGCGGAGCACTGACCAGATGTTTGGGAACACCATAGCTCCCTTCGGGATGAAGTAGCCCTCGAAAATGTCGTCTTCTGTACTGGAGTGAGGGAGTCCCATGGGCCCGATAGGATGCCAGCGCATCACTTCCTTTGCCAGCGCCTCGATGTACGGCAACTCCTCACGGTCATGGATGTTGGGCAATCGCTCTTGTCCCACAACTCTGTCGATTTCTGCTTGAGCCTTTTGCTGAACCTCAGGGTACACCATCATCGCCAGAAAAAACGTTGCGATAGAGGATACAGTCTAGGTCCAAGGACGTCAGCGCCTCATACCTATGCCTCCTATGCTCCAGAAGAGCATGGGTGGGAAGAATCATACCGTATCTGCGCCACCGCCGTACAAAGCCAGCGCCGAGTATTTGTTGTTGAAGTCGTTCTCTGGCGAAGGGTCTGATGACTCCAGGAGATGCGCAAGAAATGATCCATTGTCCTTGCCCTGCGCCATCTGATGCTCGACAAAAGCATAGGGCTTGTCTCTGGTCCCCTGGAGTTGGGCTCTCCACTGTTTTGCGATCTGCTTGAACCCAGTTCCGGGAACCCATTCGGGTATGTATCGAACTTGCGCAAAGTTAGACAGTTGCATGTGAGGTCGGGGGGCGCTCAAGCAGACTCACGGAAGGGGAAGATGTCGACCAAAAAGGCGCCAGGGACGGCGCCTTTAGCAAAGTTGTCCATTGTTTCTTCAATCATTCCCAACAACGGGTCCTCTTTGAATGGTTCTGCAGTGTATCCGTAAGCAATCTTCAGAATTAGTGAGCCGGCCTCCCTGAGAAGCTTGTCAGTTCTTCGGCATTCTTCTAAGTGGACACGACCAACCAACCTTTTGATGTGCTCGACCAGATTGCCAGGGTCATCCAGCAGGTGGAGAAGAAAATGGCCGACTTCGGCCTCTTGCAAAGTGTTGTATTGCGATGCGGCGGTCTTGGAACCGATGATGCGGCTCATGTTCTTGCGGTGGACGCGGAGGCGTTCACCATATACCAACATGCCAGTGAGATCTTTGAGGCCCACCCTGGTGTCAACAAAGTTAGAAAAAGAAGCCCACATTTCATGACAGTTACTGGACTTCACATACATTTCGCCCGTCAAGGTTTGCGATGGTCTTGAGGAATGCTTGACCGAACGCTTATCGAAGAGCTCATTGGCTAGTTGTGCGTCGTTGAGAATCACTATGGTTTGACCCATTGTGGTGATGGAGCTGATAGGTCCTGTTCCAGACGTGAAAGTCAGTTTTTGCTCCAATTCTGCCGGGCCTTGACAGGGGTTTCAAAGTGCCAGTCAGGAGCCTGGCACGACTTTAGACTGACCATAGAGCTCTTTGTGCTTCAACCAGTGGTGAGCCTCGAGCTCGCCGGGCTTCGGCAAATCGTTCACATTGCCGACGATGGGTAGACCCTTGGGACCGGGAGGCAGGGGAGGACGGCGTCCACCTCTGAACCTCTTGAACACCTTCTCGACGAGATAGGAGATAAGAAGGAGACCGATGAAGCTGGTCACCAGTGGCACGATGTCCATTATCGCGACTGGCAGGCTGAGAGAAGAAAGCGAAACTAGAGGAGACAAAAACACCCTCGTCTCCACTAAGGTTTTGTCTCACGTATGCATCTTTAAATACGGTTCATTCTCCAGTGATGCCGAGTGATGGGACTGCAATTGCTTGCTAGGGTCAGTGGTTAGTGCTGAGTGTAACCTGAAATTGACAGTATCATGTAAGACCCGGCGCCCTTCCCGCGTACTAGTGCAGCACTCGGTTGCCGTTTGTGGGGGCCGTAGTCTCCCGGCTCCATATCATTTGCTCCATCAGCAAACGCGCGTCGGACGCAGTCAGCAATAGGTCAAGCGGATGGACAACAGGCACGCATCGAACGGAGAGCCCACTGTGACATCGCCCGATGATCTGCAACCGTTCCACGAATAGAAAAGCTCGAAAAGCTGCTTACTTACACATTTACGTACACCGACAGAGCAGTTCTCCTGCGAGGACTGGAGAGCGCGTCGTCCTTCAAGCCAGCTGGATTACCTAAAGGGAAACAGACCAGTGTTGCATTTCCTGCAATGATGGGTAGGCACCACTTGACATAGTGGGCATACGGTGAGGAAGACCCTGTAGCGGGAGATAGCCCCTCCTTTTTTTTTTTTGCTCGCAGTAGTCTCTTCAAGAGTGTGAAGCCCGAAGGGTCAGGGACTCATACCTGGGCGGACCATTAGGATGCCCTTCGAGGACATTGGAGTGCCCCCTCCCCCGACTGAAGCTGAAGACAAAAAGAAACTATCTCTTGGGAGCCCAGAGTTTCAGTCTACAGCACAGACAAACTGCCTTAACTGGTTCGCGTAGCTGGTGACCGAGATCGAACTCAATGTATTATATCATCTAATGACAATGAAAACAAGTGGATAATCATTCTTTGAGCAAGTCTCTGGCTTGTCCGACATGTCCCGAAAGCGAGAAACTGTGCCTCACAATGAACATAGGAGTGAGTTACCCTACAACTTCAATGGGTGTTACGCTCAGTCGGAGTTATATGGCATTGGTCTTCAACGATCAGGATCTGGAAACTTCAGAACTCGCGACATTTACATCGGTAGGCTCTCTTCTATGCGTTATGAGACCTAGCTGACCGACGAGAAAGGAGCAACAGCTGAAGGCTTGCGCAAACTTCTAAGGGACCTGCGTATCAACGACCATTGCGACGACGAAGGACGTATCGAGAGTACCAACGGCGGCTTGCTTTGGGACTCGTACCGCTAGATCCTCGACGAAGATGAGTTTTGCCGATGGCGCGACGGCAAGGAGAGTCACTTGCTCTGGATCAAGACGACCCAGTCAAGGGCAAGAAGATGCTACTCTACGGCATCATCAATGAGATAGAGAAGCTGCCCACAAAAAATCAGACCCTGTCCTACTTCTTTTGCCAACCGACCAATATATGCCTAAAGAATGCAACAGCCGTACTTCACAGCCTCATCTATTTGCTTGTTACCCAGAAGCCAATTTTCGTCACCCATCGGCGTAAGGAGCACGATCACGCTGGCAAATAGATGTTTGAAGACGCTAGCAGCCAGGACGCCTTATCCAAGATGCCTCTAAGCATACTAAAGGACTTAAGCTTACAAGGTACTTATCTTATTGTCGACGCACTTACGGTATGCAAGACAAACCTCAACCGGTTTCTGCACCTAATCGTCCGAATATCTTCATTATTCCGCGCGAAGCTGCTTATTTTTAGCCGTAACTGGCCGAGTATTGAAAATGCGCTAGGCAATGTCACACATAAAATTTAACTCTAGCTAGAGCTGAACCAACAGTCGATCCTAAGGGCAGTCAAGAGGTACATCTAACATAAGGTAAATCAGCTAGTACAGTCAAAAGGTTACAACCATACAACACAAGTTACTGTTCAGCAGCACTTAACTTCTAACGCAAACAACACATTCCTCTAGGTGGCTTTAGTCTGTCAAGCGCTAGCAGATCCAAGAGTCCGGAAATAGCCCACGCTTGAGAAGTTACAAGCGTTTCCTTCAGGACTCAACTCACTATACACACAAATGATAGACCAAATGTTCAGCTCAGACGATGCAGATATTTACAGACAGGTGCTTAGCGATATGTCAGTATTACATCGCCTACTTAGCCTAAATAAGCTAGCAATTCTCACCAAATCGCTAGAGGATTTCAACAGTAATAATCTAAAGGAGGTCATTAGACTCTACGGGTCTTTACTAACGCTTAAGAAAGAATTAGCATATTTTTCATACCAATCATTAAAGCAATTCTTATTCGAAGAACAAAGCGGAGAGGACCTTTCTATCTAGTGTAAGACAGGAACATCAGACAGTCGCCTTGAGATCGATACAGATCATATCAAGAACACTCCAACACGACGTATAAAACCTATACACGTTAGGATACCCTATCAAACAATTCCAGCCGCCTAATCCTAATTCCCTGGCGCCGGCCGGTTATTTCTACTTCTATCAGGTTACGTATCAAGTAAATGGCAGCCCCGCAAGACATGAAATACAAAGCCTAGATTTCCACAACGGCAAGCCAACGCACGCATCCTTAGAGCAGCACTATCTTCACGGCTAGAAGCACTTAGTATTCTTCGTCACTTATCGGGAATCATTATTTAAAACTCTGAGTTAATACATTCAGCTCAGGTTTGTTTTAGTAGATACAATAAGCTAAAAAAAAACGTGCTAACAATATTACGTAGGCACTAGCGAAGACCTCTAAGCTTATAAAACTAACACAAGATAGACTACAGTTTATTCAGACTTTAAAGCAAGCATAAGAGCAGTCCCCTCCAAACCTATATTTCAGCCCTTATATCCAGCCCTACAGCTAGCATTATAAGGGGCCTGTTCCGTCACAAGGAGTCCACATGGGTAGGAACGCACCCTGCCGTAGAAAATCATTAGAATGTATGTCTACAGACTTTCAAGGGACGTCGGCTGCATCGGACTTGATAGAGAGGAAGTCTTTTCAGCTCTTTCAACCGTTCTCAGCCTCAATGAAATATAAAAGAAGGGTAAGATATCACAAGATGACTTGGCAAACGTGGAATATGAAACAGTACCCCTTACTCAGAGGGACGAGGGTGATGGCTGGATGGTTCTATACAACCCTACAGTTCCGCGGATGTTTGACCTCGACCTCATTTACACTACGAAGTAGAACTTCCGGATTTGGGGTGTACGATTCAGCTCAGACGGTGATTTGGTCGCAGTTTACTACAATCGTCGAGTCCAAGTATTCGATATTCAACCTAGACTGAGCCTAGCTCTGGATCCCCCAAGCGACAATCCCATTTGCGTTATGATATCTGACGACATAGCTGTCATCGATGGGGACGATGGATTGTCTTACCGAGACGGTTGATTTACCCCGGACAGTAAATGGCTGATTGCATGCTTGGAGGATAAGCTGGTACGGGCAAGTCTGGTTGACTAGTAGTTACTTTCCATTGGATAAGGCTCATCCACTATTGTCTAGGCTTTTGATATTCGGTTTTCACCCGTCCTAAGAGCACTTAACGACCACAAAGCGCAATCTTGTCAGTAAAAACTCTCTGAAGATGGCTCAATGATTGTGTCAAGAAGCGTTGACAGCACCGTCCGCGTCCGGATCACCTTAACCTGGGAATGTCAGCGAATCATTATCCTACTAGGCTGCGTTACTCATGTTTCATCCTCTCCCAATGGAAGCTTTATAGCCGCTGCGAGCTCGAATAAGCTATTCCACATCTAGAGGACGGAGGGAAAGTCCGGTTTTGGCTTGAGTCCTAACGCGACGTCCTCAAGCAGCGACACAGACTCGGCCTGGATTGTTCAGACCACTCGGATTCTGTTTGTTCTTGCCAATTCTCCCCAGAAAGAAAGTACATCATCACGGCTTCTTAGGCATGTCCGTCAAGATGTTTGAGGCCGTAGAGTACCACTCCAGTCATGATTTGCCGAGATCTTTGAGATGCCTTCTTACATTATTCAGACAGTCGGTATGTCAACACAGACCTCCAGCATATGAGCACACGCATTTCAGCTAAAGCTTTCGCCTGTTTGTTTCGGACTTTGTTCTAAAGACGGCTATTACACCTAGCCTTGGTTGGGTTCTTTTGGGCTCAAAAGATGGTTCTGTACGTTTCTGGGACGCGGAAAGTGGAAAGTGCTGACCAAACTCAAAATTCATGAAACATCTATCAGTTCGCTATGGTGCCTGCTAGAGGTGACCAGATTCTGTTTGGAACCGCATCAATTGACCAGATCTGGCGTATATGGCCACTCACCATCAGGAAGGGCTGAGAGTCGCATACGTGCTGGTAAGGGATTGGAGAGATTATATGACTATAGAGCGGAAAAGCAATATATCCTTTTCTTCGTGCTCGTGCAAGCTTCGACAAGTCATTAACCTACAACAACATGCTCTTGAGTCTTGCACGTAACCATAAATTACAGCCCATGTTGGCTTAACTTCCTCGCCCTTATTACTAAGACGTCGCCTAAGGTCTGAACCATGGGAACGTCCGAACGCGAGGTTGACACCCCGCGGAGCCCCAGCAGTAAAACTAGCACACCCTTGGCAAGCCTTGCGCCCTGAAGTTTCGGAAATGTCAGGGGGTATCATCCCGAGGAATAGCACCCCATCCCAAAGACGAGGTCCTAAGTCCTGGAACATGGGGTTTGAGGGTGCATTGCAGTTCCCGAGACGTACCATGGTTGCTACCTAATGAAGCGCTCTCTAAACTAGCCTTCATGCCCACGTCTAGCGCATCCATGATATCATCAACTGGTGAACAGGGACAACTTCAACAAACCCTTTGCTTTTGGACGTCGGTGATGTCTAGAATAAGCCTCCTAACAAGAGGGTTGTAAGAGCCTAGTTGACTTGTGGATTATTTAGTATTGTTAACTAGTAATACATAATTACGTTAAATTCATGTCGTTCGTGACGCATTTGCAACATTCGTCAACTCATCTCCTGTCTTGATTGCCACCCCTAGCCGTTGTTAGTAACTGCCCATAGGTGCGCCCAAACGAATTCGGAAAAGTAACAGACGCAGCCACTCACAATATAGATAGCTCGATATCACCCTTTATCTTTGCTTTCAGATCAATGTCGACGTCCAGATCCATATCGAGTCGTACCGAAGGAGCGCCCTTGCCTTTATTCTGCACCTGTTGGTTTTGCGGCGCAACCTGCTGCCCATTTTGTGACTGGTATGCCTCCCCGGGGCTGTTTTGCCCTTCGCTCTGGGCAACCGTTGTCCGTTTCGATCTCCGCGCTACGTGCTTGTTGGAGTCGTGTTGCGCGCCATCGACCTCCGAAGCGGATGCATTCGAACGCAATGGCAGCGTTTCCTTCTCAATCTTCTCTTCTGTCTCGGTCTTGGATTTGGGTGGTTGCCTGTCGCTCCTCTGGTCGCTCTTGTGGTCGCTGTATTCGTTCTCACTGTGAGGTTCGCTATGGGGAGGCGTCGGGTGAGCCATGCTCTCGGTCGCTTGTGCCGCCATATTGTTTTGTTTTTTGTGTTTTGATGCTTGATCGGGTTCGGATCTGCGTGTGTGTCGCGCCGTTTCGCAGTCGTATGCTTCGCAGGATAGCGTGGTCTTGCTTGCGTCGTAATGCGTGATGTGCGTTTATCGATAGTGCGCGGTAGTGTCTGTCGGTCTTTCGTGCGGTAGGATTGCCGTACAATCTCTGTGCCATTGAAATAAAGCTGCCGTATAGAGTTCTAGAACGTACCTACATGACGTAGGCCCCTGCGAATCTGGCTGAAGTCGAGTCGCGTGGGGAAATGACCTACTGCATGTGTCGAGTGATGGTCATGTCGAGATGACATCACCGCCCCTCTAAAACGGCTTTCTGCGTTTGCCTCTCAAACATCAACCCCGAGTCGTTGAGGAGCTTTGGCAAGGATTAGAAATAAGGGGTTTTATCAACAAGAGATCATTTGTTTTTTGGAGTTTAGGAAGGTGCACTATTCATCCAGTTACAATTGTTGACACCCGGGCGGGACGATTGGCACTTGAGCGTGGAAGCTGTGCGGTGATGCAAACCTCTGAGGGCTTTAAAATCTGGAATAAGCTTACACCGCAGAGACGGAAGACCGTAGATATTCCAACTCATCTGAGATTGCCGAGAGCTTGAACACAAGGCATGGGGCCGGAAGGTGCTGTCTAAAGTCCAAGATAAACCTTGTACAGCTGAGTTCAGAAAACGACTAGTAGTAATTCATTAGTGCTGTGGCTCGTTGATAGAGATACCTGCTACTGTCCCCATATGACCTTCAACGGGCGATAACAAATGCTCGAGATCATTCTAGATACCCACCATGAGCAATTCATTAAAGACTTGAAGACGTCCTGGTCGTTGCGAGGTCATGCAAGACGTCAAAGGAAAGAGGTCATCTGATGGAGGACTTTGTGAGGAGTCTCGAGAACGATGGCGTGATTGAGTTTCGAGCCAAAGCTCCAGGGTACGAAGAATCCATAAAACTCGTTGCCTTTAGGATCTTTGAACCATCCGGATGTTGGGACCCCGAGCACCATGTGTACGAGGTTACCATTCCAGTATTTGATCCGACAACGGGACCAGGTGGCGAGCCAGTCAAGATCGATGTCTTTCCCATCCCAGCTGACATTTCTACCACGGAGCTGATCGAGCTTGTGGAGTCGAAAGATATGAATTGCTATGTGACATTGAGCATTGAGACCAATCAGACAGATACGAAGGCACAGACTCGAGCAATGGAAAAGCTATTCACCCCGGAGAAGGAAAAGCCAGAGGATGGACTTATCATTCAAAATCATGCCAACAAGAAGGGTGGTTTATGAATTTTCTTTCTTAGAAAAAAGAAAAAGAAAAAGGGAAATAGACTGATTTCTGTCTGTACCTCCTCAAGCCGATTCACATATATCGGCCCAGGACTAATCTTGGTACGTTTTCCCAAATTTCACAGAATTATAGCCAACGCCCAGACTCGCATGGGGCGACTTTGGTGTATTGGATGCGATGTTGGCTGACAGGAACTCAATAGTGACCCTCTAGCGCATGCATGCAGGCGTAGCCTTTGCATTCAGAGACGTGACACATGGGAGTGGCAAGCCCTTGCCTGACTCGTAAAATCGAACACCAACGCTTCCGAACAGTCTTGCACACAGCTGGACACACTATTGTACCCCACTGTGGAACCAAGACTGATAGCTTAGATAGCAAATAGGTAGTCCGCACTATGGCCTCTTCGTTATGTTCCGAGATAACAGTCCCCGGTACGTTATCCAGTAACCCAAAGTTCACAGACCACAATTGTGTTCTTGGTAGGTTGGCCTCCTAACCACGCCTAGCTACATTCTAATCGTTCTCGCTTTTCCCGGCATCTTGGGCCATCTTGTCATCAGATAAGTACGGGATAGCACCAAGTTCCATCTCTGTCATTATTCCAATCCAGACCCAGACGGAGTCTTGGCCTTGTGTCAAACGATAAGTACGTTGTTGGGTCATACTTGGTTGGAGAATCTTGCGAGCAAGATTGAGCCGCGCAACGCATCGTCACATCTGATTCCATACACACGCGGGCCGATAAGTTTTATCATAGTGAAGGAAATATCTTTGTTGTAAGACCGCGGGCCACGGCACGGGGTGCTGTGGTTCAGGATCATCTCGTCTCGTCTCAGCGTCTGCATGGTCTCATAGGTCTTGTGCCCGAGCGAACGTGGATCAAATGCTGGAAGCATATTTCTGGGGGCTGTCAGATTATCGCAAGAGCCGTGCTCACACTACATAGTAAGCAGTCAGTCAACCCCACGAAGTCGCTGATGGTGGGCCGATATCGCAAAGGATCGCGGAAAGGTCCATGCATAACTTGTTTTCGTTGGTCAGTCTCAAGGAACCAGCTCGGCCTTTGTGCCTCTAGAGGTGAAAATTCCCGATTGTCTGTCGAATGTGGCGTCAAATCCGAGACAAATAGATGACAACCGAGGGTCAATCATTGAAGTTGGCACCAACGACCATGAAGAGTTTTTATGCCACATGAGCTGGGTTTAATGGCGCCTACTGGCAGATCATTCCCAATGGACCGGTGGATACATGCTTCAAAGTTGGAGGGCTGAAAGAGACGACCTTGGGCCTTGGGGTGGATAGAATGCGGCGTAATGTGGCACCACGGGACGAAGCTGGATTGTCAAAGGACGGAAGCCTACTGTTTTGGCCCAGGAGCCTGGTTGATACCCACGTAACTCTGGCGACGACTGCATGGTTTTCCGAGGGTTGTGAAAGGCAGGTTGTGGACTAATTAGCAAGTTCCACGTTGTTATGCGGCTTCGCTGTTCGGGTCGACACCCGCACGCGGGTAGGGTCCGGAGTGGCCCGCCTCGGTGGGAGAGAGGCAAAAGCTCGAGAGGCGACTTGATCGACCAACCCTTAAGAATGGTTTCCAGCTAGCCGCGTTCTAGCCGGTACCGTGTGGCCTATGATCGGCTCATGCAGTTTATCGCCTGTGGCGCTCGCCGTCGATGTTGAAGGGGAGGGGGTCTACGTCGGTTCTCCAACGTGATTTCAGCAACTTTGAGACACGATCGTGACCCGACGAAGGAATGCCGCGCGGCTGCGGAGAGCTCCGGCACATTTATCCACAGTGCATGTGCGTCTACCACCGTAAGAACGCGTACCAAAATTTATACAAGCCATGCTTCATGGGAAGTGCCGTCAGCCGTTGGCCACAGGGATATAGGGCTAAACCGCTCGATGAAAGTCTTGAATTTTGTGTGCGGCACAGCAACAACGTTGGCGGGGCATTTACGAAAAGAGGCCGTCAGCTCGAAGGGCCGATGGCCGGGGCTATTCCCAACCGCGGTAATAGTGTGAAGTAATAGTCTCTGCGGTATGGGTCGGGCTGCAGGCGGGCGAGCTTCGGCAGGCCAACAAGGTTCTGGAATCAGCAGGGAGAAACCGACGCCTAGCGACTGCAGAATGATCGAGCTCATCGCATCAAAAGAACGGCTCTTGCAGCTACGACGATTATCAATGAGGGTGGCAGTGACTCGAAGCCGGCTGGGCAGGCAGGGCTGGCTCGCATGACTGCGTGTCGACCACGCACTGCGCGTATCCGGATACACGGAACGAGATAGGGAGAGAATGGATGCCAAGAGCCAAGAGCCAAGAGCCAAGGGCTGAGAGTTGGCAGCTCTCCCGGATGCATCGTGGGTGGTAGCATCTGGCTGTTGGTACGACATGTGGGAACGCATGGATGGATGCATGGAAGGAAAGCTTGCTCGAGGGTGCAGAGAAACAAAGGCGGACGGACGTGACTCGGACTGGGAAGTGGCGGACGCTTCAGTGCCCGTTGTGGCCGACCAGATGATCTGATAAGATTGGAAAAAGCGGGGCGGAATCAGATAAAAATCTGCTTCGGCGCCATTGGCAGCGGCTCCACCGACTAAGATGACACTAAGACGGCAGGCCAACCAACGGGCTGCATTGTGGACGGCCTATCCCTGCACCTGTGGGTCCACGAAGTGGTGCGTTCCTGCCCGTTCACGGCATCTTGCTCGTTCCTTCCTCCTCGGTCAATGTCCTCGACGTTCCCTATGGTTGGTGGCCTCGGGCTGGCACGGCGAGCTCCTAAGAGAGGGAAAGCGTGGGAGGGAACAGCATCCCATCAGCAGCCCCCCTCGTCTGTCCCACCTCCGTCTGTCTGGACCAGCCCAGCTGCCCCAGTCGCATCTTTCCGTTGCTTGTCCTCGTTGGCCCTTGTCATGCTTAAGTCAAGCTTTTTTTTTCTTCTTCTTCTTCTTGCCCTTTTCCGTCCCTCTTGTGTTCATCGGAACCCTACCACCGTACGTTGTTAAATCCCTCGGCATACCGACGACGCCGACGACGACGACGACGACAACGACGACGGGACCCGCCAGGTCGAACAGCTTCTGGCCCCTTGACCCGTTGATTGTGCTGTTGGGGACCAGAGTTCGCTTCTAGGGTGGTATTTTTTTCTCCCAGACTCCACGCCGACCCAGCAAATTGCATTGGCAGGACATATGTACACATACGCTGGCCTTGTGGGCTTTGCAGAGAGAAACCCACGGCTCGGGCAAAGGCGGGACGGATGCAAGCATCTCATGATTACTGATGCTAAACACTCGCTCGACACACTAACCACCACATCGTCCCTCAGTACGGAAAGCAGGCCTAACTGGAGCTCTTTTCATGGAGGATACATCCGGCGACGATCCTCCAAGGGCCAAGGTCCATCAGCCAAGCGTTTTCCATGCCCCTAGTTAGCCCACCGGTCCGCAAATGGGTGACCAGGAGGACTCAGGTTCCAACCCGCGACGAGGCGAGCCAGTTCCCGCTCAAATCTCACATGCGCGGCCCTGCACCGATGCGACGATGCCACCATTCCACCACCTTGAAGCCAAGAGTGGTAACCGACCTGCAGCTAGAACTTCTTTCGGCACATCGGCTCCCAAAGCTGCCATCCTTGACGACAACACATCTGCACGATTCGAATCACGCGAATCCGGTTCAGCGCTCTTTGTATCTCGGCAGCCCTCTGTCGGTTAGTCAACCGTTTCTCGGGTCTCCCAAGGGATGCCTCTCCCCACATCGTCCGAGTCGCCCAACGCTCCGGGTCAGGTCCGCTTGTTTTCATCGCCGCCATTTCGTAATTTTGCGCGCCTATCGAATCTCAACGCCAGTGCCGCCGGAGTTGCCCGATTTTTTCGTGTGGGATCTACGGGGTCTGGCTTGACTTTGGACTCCTTCAACACGGACTGAACCAACTTCGACCGCCGCTGACCCTTGACCCTCTACGTGGGTCATCTCCCACCCCCTCTTCAGAGCCCACTCCGACTTGAAGGTTCTTTTGCTTGTGGTGGACACCAACGGGCGGGGCATAGTACTATGGTGTGATGGGTAAGTTTTTTATCCCCCTATTGTACCGACCCACTTGGTGCAACCCCCTGCGCCGCTGATGGCTG